>CAUYPK010073377.1:0-35127 GCA_963574355.1 Loris lydekkerianus | reverse complement strand
ATACCCTCACATCAGATACAGCTGAAGCTCTGTTTGGACATACAGATGATGAGGAGGAGGAATCCAGTTTTGAAGGATTTTAACCTTTGTGATTTAGCTTGATTACCTGTTAAGCTAAGCGCACCGAATCAAATAACCTGCATGACCCGAATATAAGCCGAGTTCAGGTTTTTCGGCACAAATTTTCAGCACAAAAACTCGGCTTATACTCGAGTATATAGGTACTAATCAGCTGACTGCAAGAGAGGGAGATTGTCATAGATTTCCCCCAGTCTTGGGGGAAAGAGATACAGTTAGGAAATCCACACTTCTTAATTTCAGTTACATAAATGCAGCAGACAAGACCACGTGGTGCTGGCACCAAGATAGACAGATAGTTTGTGGGCATATGATTGAGAGCCTAAAAGTACAGCCTTGCATTGAGGGTCAGTTGGCTTTTGAGAAGGGCACCAAGACAATCTAATGGGGGAAAGAATAGTCTTTTCAACAGATGGTTCCAGGACAGGCACCTAACAGTTAAAGCATAAATCTCTTGGGAGAAAATATAGAAGTAATCTTAACTTCTCTCCTGAGGCAATGGTTTCTTAGATATGACACAAAAATAAAAACAAGGAAAGAAATAGTGAGTTTGAACTTAATTAAAATAGAAAACCACGCACTTCAAAATATACTGTGAAAAGTGACAAGGCAACTACAGAAGATTTGCTTATTATATACCAGAGAAGAAGCTTGGATCAGATATCTACAAAATAGTTACAGCTCTACAATAAAAAGATAAGCAACGAAATTAAAAAATAAGAGATCTGATTAGATGTTTCCTCAAAGAAGATACACAAATTATCAAAAAGCTCATGAAGAGATGCTGAGAATCTTTAGCTGTTAAGAAAATGAAAATCAAAAGCAAGATGCGACGCCACTCCTCCCCATTAGGATGGATGAAATAGAAGCAACAGAATAGTAAGTGCTGACGAGGATGAGGAGAAATTGGAGCATTCTGCACTGCGGGTGGGAGTGTAACAGGTGCAGCCCTGTGGGAAACGCTCTGGCACTTGCTTAAAAGGATAACACAGAATGATTATAACCCCGCCACTCCTCATTCCCATAAAAATTTGCGCATGAATGTTCATAGCAGCATTTTTGATAATAGCAAAAAGTGGAAATAACCTAAATTTTTATCAACTTCTGAATAGGTAAATTAACTGTGGTATATCCTTACAATGAAATGCTATTCATCAATTAAACATCATTAACTGCTGGTCTTTGCTACAACATGGATGAGACCTAATGATATTATGCTACATGAAAGAAGCCAGTCACATAAAACTGGAGCTTTGTATGATTCTGTTGGTATTAACTGTTCAGAATAGGAGGGTTTATGGATAGAAAGTAGATTAATGGCTGCTGACGGCTGGGGGAAGAGGGAATTGCATTTTACTTTGGATTGATAGAAATGTATTGATTGCAGAGATGGTTACATGGCTCTGAATATACTGAAAACCATTGACTTGTGCTCTTTAGATGGGTGAATTGAATGGCACGTAGATTATATCTCCTAAGGCTGCTTTAAGCAGGAGAGGTGGTCACAGAGAGGAAGCAGAAGAGAAGGGAGAGGGGCTGGGCAGGAGGGGAATGCGGAGGCATTCCAAGAGCAGAAGGATTTGACGACTGGCAGCCAGCAAGATAAGGGGGCCTGCAACTGAACAGAGACAGATTCTCAAACACACTGACTCAACCTTGGAGCAGTTCATGAGAACCACCAGAAGAGACACAGTCCTGCTACACCTGTGTGGCCTGGAACACAGGAACTAGCAGAGCCACGCGGCGCCTGGACCTCAGAGTGCCCCAAACTGTGCAAAGATAAACAGTTACGCTGCTAATTTAGGGCTGAGCTGTCAGGGCAGCAAGAGAAAACTAGTGCAATTCTATGAATCATCTGCATTAATACCGGGGCCTTAGGAAGTGACACCAAATGCCATCGACATGTGAATTTGGGGATTGAGCTTCCAGCACGTGAAATCTGGGGGTTGCAGTCAAATCACAGCCAGTGCAATGGTGAACAGAGGGAGCCTGTGCTTGGACTACACAGCCGGGGCCACCCTTGAACTATTTCTCTGGTCTCCAGTTTGTTCTTTTAATCTTCAGTTGCTGGTAGTCAAGGTCATTGATCTTGTCTTAGCTGTGCCTGTGTCGCTGCTGTTTGCACATGGTAGATTCTCAGCATATGCTTGTTAACAAAATGAGAAAGTGCATAAAGTAATGGATTTCAACCAGCTTTAACTAGTCATGTGTGACTGAAATTTTTTATTAGTTTATGCTGTACTTTGCCTTTTCATAGAGGTATCTTTATGGGGGGGCACTTCAAACTTATTTATGAATTAAATGGCTATATGTTATGCTAAATACACGTTATGTATGGTTATGGAGCGACTGGCAATCACAAGAGTCTTAAATGAAGGGTTCATGTAAAATCTGGAGGGAAATGCCTGGTGATAAACACGCAGGAAGAGCCTGCCGTGTAGCTGCCGCCATCAGAGAACGTCAGGAGGCCGGGAACTGTCTGCTCGCTGCTTTCCCCTCCTCTTAAAGTTTCTCTTACATTTGTTAAGCACAGTTCTCCCTCAGAATCTGCGGGGATTCATCCTAGGACCTCCCAGGATACCAAGGTGGGCAGATGCCCAGTGTAAGATGCCCCTGGGGTAAGATGGTGTGGTGTCTGCACATGACCCCCGCAGCCTCCTGTGAACTTCGAATCCTCTCTAGATCACTTACCAGGCCCAGGGCAGTGTAAACACTATGTAAGTTATCCTTAAACTGTGCTTTTCATTTGCATTATTCTTATTATTGTATTGTTGTATCTTTCTAGGGTTTTTTTTTTTTTTTTTAACATTTTGAAACTGAGGTTGGGTGCATCTGCAGATGCAAAACCCACTCGTACAGACATCCAACTGTACTTAATGTATGGAGGGCTGACAAATAAGTTCATGAACTCATCCTAGAAAAAGTGCTGCATCCCTCACTGCCAAATGTCACTGAGGTCACCTTTAGGCACTCCCGTCAGGAAGCTGGGCATTGAGGTCAGCACCTGGTGCCCCCTTCAAAGCAATTTTGGAACTCTTCTTCCGGAATGACTGTCAAAGCTGTCATCATATGGCACCAAAGACACATAACAATAATGAAGGCCATTCAGCAAGATGCCACCACAGGTTACCACGGACACGGCTGTGAGACACTGGTATACCAGGTTATGGAACCTTACGGAATTGTTTGTACAGTGCTGCCAAGTTACAGCACACAGTTGCAAGGTGGTGACCTTAATTGCCAGACCTTATACAACAGCAGCTCTGATAGGCATTCCAGAAAAGGAGTTCCAAGGTTTTTTTGAAGGGGGACTAGGTGCTGGCATCCGGGTGCAGCTTCCCAAGGGGGTTACCTCAAAGGTGACTGTAGTGACATTCAAGAATGAGTATGTAGGGGTAGCACCTGTGGCTCAAAGGAGTAAGGTGCCAAACCAAATGCTGGAGGTGGCGGTTTCATACCCAGCAAAAAAAATTAAAAACTGCAAAAAAAAAAAAAAAAAAGAATGAGTATATAGCACTTTGAGGATGAGTTTGTGAACCTCGTTTTGTGTACTTCATGTTACTGTATAAACAGAAACACCGAGGGGACTTCGTGCTGGCCGACGGACCTGGACGTGAACAGGGCGGCACCAAGTCCCGCGGCCCCGGTTCTCTCATTTTCTCGGGCAGGTCGCCAAGGGCACGGAGCCTCCGAGTGTGGCTTTTTCTGTCATGACTCTGCCAGGGCAGCTCAGGAAGGGAAAAGACTCGCGCAGTCTGCGGGCAATGGCCCTGCGGCCAAGCTCGCCCCCTGCCCGGGCGCACCTTGGTGAGTCCTGGGGGCTCACGCGGAGGGCAGCGCCTGACACCTGCTGGCCCTCAATTCCTAGGGCTCCCCAGGAAGGCAAGGCTCGGATCTCGCATGAAGGGAAGAATCAGGCTAGTTCTCGAGGGCAGGGTTATCAAAGGCAAAGGGGCTCAGAGGCGGAGCAGCCATCTCTGAGCGGGAGTGGGAGAGAAGGCCGAACCTGGTCACCCAAAGGGGAAACTGGCTAACTCGCCAGGGACACAGCTGGCGTAGGACGCGGTCACACAGACCTGTGCCCCCAGCGCCCAGGCGTTCTTCAGGTCCCAGGAGGGAGCAGGGGCGGGGCCGGGGCCTTCCTGGATGAGGAGCCAGGTGGAGCCCGGTGCTGGGGTACAGCGCGGCCCTGGGGTCGCTCCGTCCCGATCTGGACGGCGGGTCCACTTCCTGACCCGGTGGAGGCCCCTCGGCCCCCGACGCAGACCCCAGTCTGTGCCTGGCGGTGACCGAGTCCGGCTTATTTGATGAAAATGTCTGTAAGGGCCGCTCTGACCCCGGCGCACACAGCTCAGTGCGCATCGGATTCCTGCTCTCGGCGGGGGGAGCCCAGCACTGGGGCAAAGCAGAGTGGCCGGGACTGGACCGGGCTTCAGGGCCAACACCGCAGAGGGTGGGGACGCCCTGGGTCCTGGACCTGCGGGGGAAGCGAGCTCTGGGCTGGGGATCCTGCCAGGGCACCGGGTACTCGGGTACTCGCGTCACTGCCACTGTCTCGGCTCCCCACGGAGAGGCCTCCTTGGGAAAGTCTTGGACCAGCTAGAACTGGGGGTGTGGAAATGAACCCCCGTCTTCCTGCCCCATCCACTTGCTAGACATCCTGGAGCCAGGCCACCACCGCAGGCTGGGAAGGACAGCTGTCCCCCCAGCTGAGAGGAGCAACTCCTCACACTTTCCAGCCTCCCCTCCAGGAGGGAAGATGAATATTTTGGTGTATTGAGAGAGAGAGAGAGGAGAGAGAGATAGATGGATAGATGGATAGATCTGTTATAAATATAATGAGGTACATCTGTTTATCTAGCAATAAAATATACAAAAATCTAAATGGAAGATGTCATTTATACATCTATCATCTATTCCTGTCAATCTCAAGAGTTCTTAACTGCAAGTTCAGTATTCTCTGTACATAAGCCTCCAACTTCGTAAAACCTGAGCCTGCATGTGGGTACATGCTGGGTTTGTGTTTGCCGGTAAGGCCATAGCTTTAGTTATCCTTAGAGACATCCAAGCAGTAAAAATACAGTGAGTTTATAGGCAGTTTCTATCTATCTATTATTTATCTAACCACTAATTTTTAGATATTTAAAAATATTTATTTATATATAAGTTAACACTACAATTACTTGGGATATAAGGTAGTTAAGTTAATGTTATAGAGTTTAATCTTTTTCCTCTTATTATTAAAATTTTTTGTACATATTGCACCAGCTTGAAGCATTAAGCTTCAAGCTTAATAACTTAACATTCCCTTATTTCTGTGTTGTTGTATATCTAGCATGATTCTGATGTGCTACCATTTAAAATATAAAACACCAGTGAATCTGTTCAAACATTAGTACAAATTTTAGGTTAGTTTCTTAGTTTAAACTCCCAACCATGGGATGACTGGGCCCAAAGTCTGGGTAGTTTGTATTGCTTAGTTAATAACAAGTTAACTGCTCTCCAGAAAGTTTGCTTTGATTTACCATTGTACTGTGAGCATCAAGAAGTGCATTTCCCGTCACACGCTGGCCAGCACATGTTGGTATTTTCACCTATTTAACCTTCACAATGACGATTTGAATTAATTTTTATCTCCATTGTATAGCTGAGGAATTAGAATGCAGATCATGCCCAGGGACTGAAATACTTCCTTACCAGAAAAAATGTGCCATTTGGAAATGCATTGTTTTCAAAATGTTTGCATTTTTAGTTTTTTAAATTCAGCAGGTACCTTGAAAAGAGCCGCTTGCTCTGGAAGTATTAAAGGACAGCCCAAGGAGGGCACTTACGTGGTCGGGAGAAGGCTCACCGGCCCTGGGGTCCCCACCTGCCAACAGAACAGAGCACCAGTTATTTCTATCGCGGTACCAGCTCAGACACCCAGAAGAGGGAGCCCTAGTTTTCTTCCAGATATTTTGACTGTAATTTTATAAAAACTGAAGTGCATTTTTCTTTCTTTAAAATTTCAGATTAATATGGGGGTGCAAACGATTAGTAGTGTTTGGATTTGTTAGGTACAGTCTCTATTGCATCCCCCACCCAGGTGCCCATCAGGTAGGAGCACACCCTTCCCCTCCCCTCGCCCTCCTCGTCTCTTGTTCTCTCCCCCAGCTCGAATTAAATAGAGATTTTCTCTTGTGTGGGTGTGTGTTAGTTCATCTACTGGCTTCATATTAGTATTGAGTACATTGGATACTTGCTTTTCCATTCTTGTGATCCTTTTCTAAAGAGAATGTTCTCCAGCTCCGTCCAGGTTAATAGTACCCCATGGTGGGCATGTACCACAGTTTGTTAATCCATTCATGGGTTGATGGACATTTAGGTCAGTTCCACATCTTTTTTTTTTTTTTTTTTTTTGAGATAGAGTCTCAAGCTGTCACCCTGAGTAGCGTGCTGTGGTGTCATAGCTCACAGCAGCCTCCAACTCAGGCTCAAGTGATCCTCTTGCCTCAGTTTATTTCTATTTTTAGTAGAGATGGGGTCTTGCTTTTGCTCAGGATGGTCTCAAACTTGTGAGCTCAAGGTATCCACCTGCCTCGGCCTCCCAGCATGCTAGGGTTACAGACGTGAGCCACTGGCCGGGTCTATTTCCACATCTTGGCCATTGTCAATGGAGCTGTGATAACCAATCTAGTGCAAATGTCCTTATGGTAAAATGATTCTTTTTCTTTTGGGTAGATGCCCAGTAGTGGGATTTCAGGATCAAATGGGAGGTCTAATCTGAGTTCTTTGGAGATTTTCTGAATGAAGTACATTTTTCTTTCCCATTCTACCCATTGCTCTTGCAAAATGGAAAAGGAGGAAGGACAATCAAATTCAAACCAAACAGTGGCTGTGGAGGCAAGAAGGCCCCTGTCTACAGCAGGCTGCAGTGTCAGTGAGAGAGAGATGTCCGGTGGAGACTCGGCTCCTCAGCAACTCCCTCACTCACGTGTCAGCTGCACTCGGCCAACCCTGAGGGTTATTTTTCTCTCCCCCCTACATGGCTTAGCATGCTGTATATAATCTGTCCACACGCCCGTCTCCCTGAGCAGACTGAAAACATTGTGAGGTCCGGGGTTATGTCTACTCACTTGTCTGCGCCCAGCTGCACGCACAAGGCCCGATATTAGGCCACTGGGCTCTTGCTGGGTGTGTGTTAATAAGTATTGTCTGGTTGAGCTTCCTCAGTCCTGAGCCCCCATTTGGATTTGTTTTATGAAAGATCTCCTGAGTTTATTCAGCTCACTTGATTTTCTATGTTTCACATTTTATTTTCCCATTATATGCAAACCCACCAAAGAACAACTTGTGTGCCTACAGATTTTTTGATTCCTCAAAGACTTAATTTTTGTAAATTGTATAGTAGTTTTGTGCTATTAGTCTTCATTGAGGAGCATTAAAAGCAGATTTTTTTCTTTAAAATCCCATTCTGTTTATTAGCCCATATGTGAGAAGTTTCTTCAAGGTCTTAGGACTAGAAGCTGCATGCTTCTTAGCAACTGATTGGCTTTGAGTTAAGGAAAACATCATTTTGGTAAGAAATTATATTT
Source organism: Loris lydekkerianus (assembly GCA_963574355.1). NCBI lineage: Eukaryota > Metazoa > Chordata > Mammalia > Primates > Lorisidae > Loris > Loris lydekkerianus. Next base: position 27,475 of record CAUYPK010073377.1, on the reverse strand, counting down.
CCCTGCTTCCTCTGCCTACTGAGGATGTCAGGACAAATTTCTGAGCTGTGTCCAGGTGGCACAGAGGATCTTGGCATGATAATCTTTTCTGAGTCTTGCTCTGGTTTTATTATTTTCTTAAATTTTTGACCTTTCACCCTGCATCTCCTTACCATATCAAAATATAAAAAAAAGACTGTTAATTATGTCAGTATGTCCAAGTCTTTTGTAAGGTGTAATGTGCAAATTAATGAAAATTTGGCTCCATTGAAACACAGTTCTCTGGAATTTGCTGGGACCAGTGCACCTGCCTGTGCTCCAGCCCATCGGGGTGGGAGGACAGCGCTCAGAGGCACTAATGACACCTTCTGACCTGGCACAACTACACCCCCACTGAGATCCCTGGCAGAGAAACCAGTGCATTCCCAGGCCTTTAGAGTAGTAATTTGCACTCTCTCACGCGTTGAGTTACATTAATAAGGTCACCCATTAAAGACCAGCTGGCCCGGAAGGAGCAAATGAGCTCAGAATTATTGGGGATCTTCCTGGGCTCTTGCCATCCAGGGAAACAGCTCCTGTGTAATTCAGGGCTCAGTATAATAATCTCATGGGAAATTGGCCTCACTGAATGTGGTTGTTGCACTCCAATTCCCATGGGGAGGCGTGCAGTTTCTCTCCTCACCAAAGGCCAAGGTTCCACCTCTCCTGGACCCCCAGACATGCCTCCTGCCCCTCCCTCCTGCAAGTTCTGCTTGCAGTACTCCCCACCCTCCCTGCCACCTCATGGCCACACTACTCTCACTGAACTGCACTTTTTGTCTCCCTCCTGTGACACAGCGTCCGCCCCTCTGCTGTGTGGGAGGGTCGGTCTCCAGGGAGGGAGGTGTTCCCTCTTTCCATCCCCCAGAGTCTGGGAAGTGTCATTTCAGGGCCCAGTTCTAAGACTGTTGATCAGTTCCTGCTCCCGCTGCCCATGATGTCCAGTTCCCTCGTGTGGCCGTCAGACCCAGCAGACTGCTCCTGCTCTGCTCTTAGGTCCCCCTCCCCCGCTCCCCTGTGCCGTCCACATCTAATCTCACCTGGCCTCACACTCCACCTGTCCCGGCCATGGCTGGTCACCCTGGCCTCCTGTCACCCCAACCATGGCTGGTCACCCTGACCTCGTGTCACCCCAACCATGGCTGGTCACCCTGGCCTCCTGTCACCCCAACCATGGCTTGTCACCCTGACCTCATGTCACCCCAACCATGGCTGGTCACCCTGACCTCGTGTCACCCCAACCATGGCTGGTCACCCTGACCTCTTGTCACCCCAACCATGGCTGGTCACCCTGGCCTCCTGTCACCCCAACCATGGCTGGTCACCCTGGTCTCCTGTCACCCCAACCAGGGCTGGTCACCCTGACCTCGTGTCACCCTGGCCTCCTGTCACCCCAACCATGGCTGGTCACCCTGACCTCGTGTCACCCTGGCCATGGCTGGTCACCCTGGCCTCCTGTCACCCCGGCCATGGTTAGTCACCCTGACCTCATGTCACCCCGGCCATGGCTGATCACCCTGGCCTCCTGTCACCCCAACCATGGGTGGTCACCCTGACCTCCTGTCACCCCAGCCGTGGCTGGTCACCCTGGCCTCCTGTCACCTGGCCTCCCTTCAGCAAGAGTCCTGTTAGTTCAGTTTGCTCAGAACTCCTAGTGACTTCCCATCCATGGATCTAAGCCCTCCCGTTGGCTCTGAACCTTACTTCTCCTCATTGAGTTCTGGGTGAGCCCAGTCCTTCTCCTGTGCTGTGAACACACACTGCAGTAACTTCTGTACCTGCCACCACGGTCCTGAATAGTCTGCCTCACTGCAGATAAGCATGAGCATTGCAGAATTTTTCTTTACCTCTTTTTCACCTCATCTCCAGTTTCCACCCATGTGGCCTGATCTCAAGTCTCTGTAGTACCCAGGGACTCAGCGTACAATGTCCCTCTGTCCAGAATGTTCTTTTCCTGGCTCTACCCTTGCCTGGATCCTTTTCCACCATCAACCTGTATCTGAAGTGTCATCTCCCCGGGGTGGGGGTGGGGGGGAAGCGGTAGTGCCTTCCCTGACCACCAGTCTCAGGCAAAAATGAACAAGCACTTCCCAGCCCCAGCCCTGCTACCCCAGTGTGTGGCGTAGGGGTCAGGACACTGCACTGCTGTGCTCACCAAGCTCTTCCCTGTCCTCCAGTGCCAGGCTGGTGAACCCCCTCCTGGCTTCCTCTGCTCTGGGCACTGTGGAAGGGCACTCTGGTCCTGGGGCACAGTGGGTGCGAGGGACTATACCCTCCATACCCTTGCCTTGGTGGCTGGGCAGAGACAGAGGACCCCAGGGCCCTTGGGGATCATGGAAGCCATTAGGCAAAAGGAGAGTGAATCCACACGAGAGTTTGGAAAAAGACTTCTTCAATCCACAGTGGCTGCAGTGTGCGTAAGAAATCAACCTTCATCTTATCCCACCACTCACATTTGTAGCTTACTCAATGTAGACATTAGTCTTCTCTGAGCAATATCTTTTTTTACTTTCTTCACATTATCTTGGAACAAAACCAATTGATAAATTATCTGGTTACAGAGGTGGCACCTGCCTCCCCCAGCCAGTGGCAGGACTTCAGGCTCTTGACTGCTCCCGTGACCCACCCAGCAGAGTGGCCAGTGGCAAGTGCACAGCAAGTGAACAGCCACTGTGAGGCCAGCCCTCAGCATACTGGACAGGCAGGATCGGGAACAGCCTCTGTCAGGGGCTGTGGGCAGGCGGATTGGGAACAGCTGCTGTCAGGCCAGCCCGTGGCATACTGGACAGGCAGGACCAGGAACAACCACTGTCAGGCCAGCCTGTGGCACATTGGGCAGGCAGGATTGGGAAGTGCAGCAGAGCCTCTGACGCTGCCTCCTGTACCAAATGAGCTCAAACCCACTGACGGTACCCACCCCAACTCTCCCAGGCCTCTGCATCTTCCTGGAACTGGAAGATGGATGAGCTTCTTAGAGCCATTTGCTATAAAGAGAAAGGGAGTCGCTGGGTGGCTTTCCACATCAGCGTCCTGGGAGAGTTATGGTCACGACAACTCGCCCTGTGGAGGGCTGTTCATCACCCACAGACACCAAACAGCTCCAGGGAACAACTGCCTTCCATGCGCCGCCGAAGGAAACATCTTCTTACAAAAAACCAACATCCCATTGAAAGTCGTTTTTAAGAGGGACATGGAGATGAACGTGTGTGGTGTGAGGCCCAGAGGTGATGACGCCAGCCGATGGCCGGCAGCACAGGCGGCTCTTCTTGTGCCTGGAGAGGCACGAGACGAGCCACATGGTGGACCCGTCAAACCGAGGTCCCCAACCACTTGATCAGACTCACCTCAAGAGCTGAAGAAAAGAGACAAAGCAAAACCTGAGTCTGGCGCAAAACAGCTGAGTCAGAGTCTGCTACTCACCCCAGCTCCTACGATGTTTATTCACCACCAAGGTTTAGAGCCACAGGCCTAGAAGCTCACAGTGAAAGGCCACACAAGGAGGATATACAGAGTCTCAGTGTATTTTCACCTGGAAACACTTGTGTGAGCTCAAGTCTCTGGAGATGTGAGGCTGGTGCCTTTGCCTGCGCCTTATTTACTACTAGGTCTGACAATTCAGTTCATGAACTCATCCTAGAAAAAGTGCCACATACCTTACTGCTGAATATCACTATGGTCCCCTTCAAAGTGCTCCCCTTGGGAAGCCGGGTACTGATGCCAGTGCCTAGTTCACAATGCAAAACAATTTTGCAACTTTCTTTCTGAAATGGTCATCAGAGCTGTTGTCATATTACCTGTGATGTCCTAAATGCCATCAAAATGTCTTCCTTTTATATTTCTTTTACCTTGAGGTAAAGAAAGTCCCTGTGGCCAGATCATGTGAGTAGGAAGGGTGTCCCAATACATTTATTTGTTTATGGGCTAAAAACTTCCTAGACAGTGCTGTGTGAGCTGGTGCACTGTTGTGATGTAAAAGCCATGAGTTGTTGGCTAAGATTTTTCTGTTTCTCTATCAATATTTACTTGGTCTGCTGTGCTTCTCACAGTCAGCTGATGATTCTGATGCACAATTTGTTAAATTTTGCAATGTTTTCAACGGTTCTGTTCATTACTGGCCAACCTGACGTCTCTTCATTAGTGACACTTTCTCCTCAGTAAAACATTTAATCCATTTGTACATTGTGGTTTTCTTCATGACAATATCCCCATAAACTTGGGCTAACATGTCCCTGATTTCATTTATGCTTTTGCAAGTTTTTTTTTTTTTTTTTTTTTTTGAGACAGAGTCTCACTTTGTCACCCTGGGTGGAGTGCTGTGGTGTCACAGCTCACAGCAACCTCAAACTCTTGGGCTCAAGCAATCCCTTTGCCTCAGCCTCCTGAGTAGCTGGGACTACAGGCGCCTGCCATGATGCTGGCTAGTTTTTCTATTTTTAGTAGAGATGGGGTCTCACTCTTGCTCAGGATGGTCTCAAACTTCTGAGCTCAAGGGATGCTCCTGCCTTGGCCTTCCACAGTGGTGGGATGAGTGCTCATCTGACTCTTGTCAAGTTTAACAAGAAACTTATGAATGTTTTGTTTGTTGCTCTAATTCAAGCTCTGACATTCTCCAGACAGCACAAAAAAACATACAACAATGCTAATGAATGCTACTCACACAGCAGTGAGCGGCTGATACACCAAGGTTGTGGGCCTTATTGAGCTGTTTGTACAGTGCTGCCAACTTAAGTGCACAGGGGTAACTTCACAGACTTCATTGTGAGGCCTTGGTACCTTTCCAGGACAGAGTGACCGGCTGAGCCCCCAAGTGCTTTTGCGATAGGGTATTCCCCTTCACAGGACATCACAGGTGGAAGAGCCCCTGGCAAGAACATATTTGTCTAGTGTGAGAAGAGAAGCGAATTTTGGAAGCCTCTAGAGTCAGAGTCTTAGAACTTCCAGTTTCTCTGGGAAGTGACAGCTTTCTCAGGTATTCCCACACCAGACTGGCTCTTCAAAGTCGGCTTCTGTTTTCATTTGAGTCACCAGAGTCTCAGAGAAGGCTTGAGGGAGGGCAATGAAGGCTTGAGTTGGCTGCAATGCTAAGAGCTGCTGCTGGGCTGACCTATCACTAGGCGGTGGAAATCGCAGGGTCACCGGAGCTCCTGGCAGGGACAGGTGTGTGTCCCCTGCACCTGCTTCCCTCTCCTGCTTAGCTGGGCATGTAGCTGCCTGCCAGGCCTTCCTTGCAGCCACACACAGCCATGAGTCCAAGGTGTGGTCAGCGGAGTCTGGGTGGAAAATCCACGCACAATTTCCAGGATGCTTTCTTCTGTCACGCTCTTTTTGTTTCTTCTTTTCTCTTCTTTCTCTTTCTTGCCTCTTGCAGCACAGATGTTGCTATTTTAAGATTGAGGCCAACATGAGGAGGGGAGCGATGAGACAGGAAGGTGGGTCTCCCAAGGCGTCTGGGAGCAGAGCTGCTGGGGAGCCTGTGACTGCTCGCTTTGGGACGTGATTCACAGAAGGAAAAAAAATAAACATGTCTGATTTTTAAGCCTCATGGACTTTTAAAAAGTGTCTAGTTAGCCTTTGATGTCTCAGCTCTGGGTGGGGCTTGCCTCGGAGTTCTCCAGTAACGTGGCTGTGCTGCCAACCAAAGATGTGAGGAAGATGGTAGCTCTCAGGGCAGGAAGGCCCAGGTCGGGGTGTGACCTCAGCTAAACTCCCTCACTTACAAGCTCCATTAACTAATGCTAACTTGTAGAATGGAATAATGTTACTGGCTGCCTAGCTGCTCTTGAGGAGTGTTGGTCAACGGAATCAAGGTGGAAACCCAGTCATGACATCTAGAGGATAAGTCCCAGCTCGGTGCCCATGACAAGATGCCATGTGCTATGTTTGCCGGTTCAAAGTCACCGCCATGACCAATCTTTCTCACTCAACTGAGGTTTTAGCACAGCTTTCAAATCTACACCAGGCATTTGTTATTTAGTGCTGATCTTTAAGCAAAATGTGTGGCTTTTTCAGCACTCGACTCTGTCAACATCCACCTGCCGATTCTTCTCTACGGTTCTTCAAGTGGAGTCCCCACCAGCTGTGAGGCACAAGGACTCTGTGGTCCCCTCATCTGGGGTGACCCCTCATGAGAAGAAGGAACACGTGATATCAAAACTGTTGGGCATGCCAACCCCAACAAGGGCGCCATGACGGGTCTGAGTTCTCCAGTCCTTTCTCCCTGGACTCTCACACGTCCCTTGGACTCAGTCCGCCTCAACTACATGGACAGTATAGCAGACTCGGCCCCTCGCTGCTAAGTGGGCAAGTTTACAGCACGTGCGAGCACTTCCTGCACGTCACTTCCTTTCCTTTTTCCTCCTCCTCAGGCCCGAGGATTCAGTGGTGTCACAAGAGACTGATTCACACTCTGGGCTCCAGACTTAACACCCAGGAGCTTGCCTCTGCGCTGCAATGCCTTTCTCAGCTTTTATCTTTTAGGAACTAGAAGCTATTTGGGGACAGAGGGCGTCAAGATGACTTCATCCCAGTGTGATGACAGTCCACACCCTTTCCCCAGCCTGTTCCAAACTTTCAAACATCTTCACTTTGGCATCAATCCACGTCTGTGGGAAAAGGCAGGGATAGAATTCCTTATGCTCCTATTCGCTATTCTGAGTGAAGGATTATGATGTTCAAAGACCTTTGGCTATATGCCTCATACTTGGGGAGAAGAAAGGGAAGAGGAAAGCAAAGAAGGAGGGACAGGGGGAGAAATAGAAATAGAGATAGATGTAGATGCAGAAAAATATTTATATGCACACAGTAGGTGCCTCATATGAAGTGTCAGTCAGCGACAGACCAAATAATGGTGGTGGTCCCAGGAGATTGCAAGGGAGCTGAAAAATCCCAATTGCCCAGTGATGTCATGGCTGTTGTAATGTTGTGGTGTGACATGTTACTCACTTGTTTGTGGTGAGAAAGTAGATGAAACTGCATTGCCAATCCTATAAGAGAAGGCACTTATCAAAAAGTCCTAAAACAGGGTGGCGCCTGTGGCTCAAAGGGGTAGGGCGCCGGCCCCATATGCCAGAGGTGGTAGGTTCAAACCCAGCCCCGGCCAAAAACTGCAAAAAAAAAAAAAAAAAGTCCCAAAACAATAGACACTGGCGTGGATGTGGAGAGAAAGGAACACTTGTACACTGCTGATGGGGCTGCAAACTAGTACAAACTCTGCGGGAAACAGTGTAGAGAGTCCTCAAAGAACCAAAAGTAGATCTGCCATTTGCTCCAGCAAACCCACTATTGGGTATTTACCCAAAGGAAAAAAAGTCATTTGATCAAAAAGACACTTGCATTTGAATGTTTACAGCAGCACAATTCATAATTGCGAAGATGTGGAATCAACCCAAAGTGCCCATCAATACATGAGTGGATTAATAAAACATGGTCTATATATACTGTGGAGTCTACTCAGCCATGAAACGAAAATGATGCACTCATGCCTTTTGTAACAATCTGGATGGAACTGGAGACCATTCTTCTAAGTGAAGTGTCACAACAATGGAAAAATGTACTTATACTTTTTTTTTTTAAGTAATCACACGTATTGGAACTAGTTGGTCATCACTCATGTGCACATATGGTAATAAAACTCAGCGGGAACCAAGCTGGTAGGAGGGTGGAGGAGGGAACAGGGAAATTCACCCCTAATGTGCCAACAGACCTATCTTGGTGAGGGGCACACTTATAACTTTGATTCCAATTGCACAAAAGTGATGCACGTAACCAAACGTTTGTACATCGTAATATTCTGAAATAAAAAAACAAATAAAAGTAGGCAAAAAACGAATAGATAGAAAGGACAGGATTTGAGGAAAGTATTGGAGTTAGTATAACATAGTAATTAGGAGCTTTACCCTTTGAGTCAGATTTTGGTTTGATTATTTGCTTTACCAATGAGTAAATATGTGACTTTTGACAGAGAGCTAAATTTTCTAAATCTCAATTTTTTCATCTATAAAATGAATGTAATAGTTACTTTTCTAATGGGGAAGATTTAATGAGATAATTCATGAAAAATTCCTGCAGGCTACTAGATAGAAAACAATTGCTGAGTAAAGGTTGCCTGTCATTACATAGAGAGTGTAGCCTGGACAGTTACGTACAGTCACGGTACCTGATGGCAACTGGTGATGTCACTGGTTTAGGGACTTAATTGTGCTATACTTTCTTTTTTTTCTAGTGTACTCCTTTAAATTATATAAAAAATAAGTTAACTGTACAATAGTCTCAAGGTGTCCTTCAGGAAGTGTCCAGAAGACAGCACTGCTACCCCAGGAGATGGCAGCTTGACGTGTCATCGTCCCTGAAGACCTTCCCATGGAGGCAGTGGTACGATCATACTGATCTCACGTAAGGTTAGGCTAACGTGTGTGATTGTGTCTTAGTTTTTAACAACAACAAAAATTAAAAAGTTAAAAAAGGAAAACATACAAAAAATATTTAAAAACATATGTAATGAGAATATAAAGAAAATATCATGCACGGCTGGACAGTATGTTTGTGTTTTAAGCTGTGTTATTGCTAAAGAGTCAAAAAGTCAAAAAAGGTTAAAGGGTGTATAAAGCAAAAAGTAGTTACAGTAGGCTAAGGTTAACTTATTATGGGAAAAAGAAAACATATTTCAATCAATTTAGTGTAGTCCACATGCACCGTGGTGTCTCAAGCCTTTACATTTACTCACCACTCACTGACTCGCCCAGAGCAGCTTCCAGTATGGTGAGTAGCTATAGCAGTGTGCTCTTTTAATCTTTTGTACTGTGCTTTTACTGTACTTTTTCTGTGTCTAGACACACACATACTCACCACTGTGTGATAGTTGCCTACACTATCCAATACAGTCTCATGCTGTACAGTTTTGTGGCTCAGGAGCCCAGGCTGGACCACGCAGCCTGGACCACACCAAGTATACACAGTGTGTAGTAGGCTAGACCATCCAGGTTTCTGTCAGCAGTTACGAGGCTCACAATGGACTCCTCGCCTAATGACACATCTCCCAGGACGTGTCCTTGTCATAAGTCACTGTGTACAGATATAAACAGGGGACAGAGAGTGACTCAGTCTCTCTGGGCATTTCAGTTTCTTCACTGAGCAATGTCTTGATTCTTAGGAGCTAATAATTTCATCACATTTATGTGAAAGACATGAGGTCGAAGTGAGAATTGTTCAACACCCCTTTTGTATAAGGATGGATTTCCTAAGGAATGCCACAAAGTTCTCTTGAAATAAATGATACTATGATTAAAAAAGAATTCGAGCCACAAATAGTCCAAACTCACAGAAACAGCTACACAGGAAACATTTAATGGGAGTTTGAAGAGTGGGCTAATGTCTCACTAGGTGGCCCTGGAAATTCTTAACTTCCTCACTGGAAAAGGACAGCATTACAAACTCAGAAGCTGTGTCTCCAGGATCTTTCACTTTTATTTTCTTCTTCAAAAAAATCAGTGCCTAAAGCTGGTTATGTGAACCTACTGCGCAGTGGATGAATGAATGAGAGTGTGGATGAGGAAATGAATGAATGAATGAGGCCGTCCCGGCCTCTTCCTGGGTGCGCGGCAGAGGTGCAGGGGGACAGACGCTCTGGGCCCTTCCTGCCTGCCTGCCTCCCCCGACCCCCTCAGCCTGGGCTGATCCAATTGCGGCCGGAGCTGCTGGACCCGGGATCCGCGCGCCCGGGCGGCTTCGAACGTGCGTTCCTGCCCGCTGGGATTCTCACGCACCGCGTCCCCAAGACAGGGGCTCCTCCTTACTTTACCAGTCCTGGGGTGACTGGAAATCACGGCTTGCTGTTGTAAGAACTGGGCAAACATCTCGTCCCTGCAATTCAACTGCCGATTTTTACGTGTCTCTGTCCCCCAAGATCCCCGCCTTCCGGGCGGAGCCGGCGGACCCCGCTCTGCCGAGCGCAGCGGGCGCGACCGCAGGTGCCCGCTAGGGGGCGCCGGAGACCCGCAGCCAGACCCGCGCTCACTTTCCTTCTGTTTTTATTCATTTTGTGATTAAAAAAATTTTTTTTTTGGAAATTATAACTGTGTACATTAATGCATGTATGGAATACAATGTGCCGATTTGATACCCAATATGGGAGGGAGGGTATTTAGTGGGACTTCACTCTCCTCTTAAAAGGAGAAAAAAAATCAACCTTCAAGACTGCTTTCCAAAACATATATATATATTTGCTTTCCAAAACAAACAAACAAACAAACAAAAAATATATATATATATAAATGAAACTTCTTGTCTATTTATTTGAATCAGCCAATATCTATTTTTATTAGGGTTTTTATTGTGTATAGTGACGACAGGCAGATGGGCCCACTTTCTAAATAAGACCATCTTCTTCCAATTTTATTCTTTTTTCAGAGGAAGGAGAAAAACTTATGAGTTTATTTTGTGGAAAAACATCGTTGTGCTCCAAGCCTCTGAGAGGTCTGGACAGTGACTGGTGCCCAAGTTTGAGTATGTGTCTGTTTTCTCCAGGTCTGGAGGATTTTTCTTAAGATACTTTCTAGTTTAGTAAAATATATGCTACTGAAGGAAATTATAAAATATACAAAAAAGTAGAGAATAAAAATCACTATAATGCCACGTACCAAGATGAGCACGGTAAGTATTAATATTTGATTATGGCCAGATCACTCTCTCACACACCAAGTATACACAGGCATGTGCACACACATCATATACACACTCATATGCACACACACTCACACGCACAGTCTGTACACACATAGTCTATGTTATACGTCACACTGTGCATACTCCTTTTCCCCAAAATTACATATCAGCCTATCCATGGCAGTGAATATGCTCTAACATCATTGTGTTTTGATGGTGATACAGTATTGTCTCACGTGGATGGCCTACCCTATTTTTAAATAATCCTGTGGTAGAATGTTGGAACCAGCTGAAGCAGCAAGGAACATTCTAGGCAGCTCTGTGAGGAGCACCCTGCGTGAGAACCCTCCTCCTCCCCTTCACCTCGAGTGAACAGCCACACTCTGGACGGCACTGTGGTGGTCCACAGGTGCACTCAGGCTGGGCCACCTGCTTTGCTGCTCAGTGCGCGTGGCAGGGTGCAGATTCGTGTGTGTAAAGGTGCTTTGTCTCGACTGACATTTTGGGCATGTTGATTGTGAAATGGGAGACCCCCTGTCAGTTCTCTTTAGCCAAGGCTGGAAGCACAGGGAAGGGACAGGGCACAGGCAGGCAGAGCGGCTGCTATGTTTTGCCCACATGGTTTATAATTCACCAGCTGCTGTGTCAGATAAGCGACTGTGGTCCCAGGCGCTGCGCCCCTTAGAATTTTCTAGATCCTGCAGGACTCAGTGGATGGCAGGAGGCAAGGGGGGCAGCCGGTGGGAGAGTGTGTTGAAATCAAGGACTGCAGCAGGCTTAGGAGGCGCCTTCCTCATGAGAACACAGCCTCTGTCAGGCCCCACCGGGGAGTTTAATGAGCTGGGGGCTCATTCCGTTTAAACTCAGACTTCACGATTCTACTTCTGATTTTGCTGAGTTCCCACTGCTGGGTGGGCCATGCTGAGCCCCTGTTATCCACCCTGACGACCTGTGCTGCCTCCAACCTTTCAGAGTCACTTGCTGACTGCACAGCTTCCTAGGATGTCATCACTTCCTGCACACTTCCTCTGGACTCTTTCTTAATTTTTCTGCCTCATTTCTGTCATAGTACCGAGCCACCAGCTTTCTAGGGTTGATTATAGACTTTCCCTGGAATAACAGCCTTTGAAGACAAATGACACATACTTTTACTCAAACTTCAATGGGCCCCTATGAAGTACCTACGACTAGGAAATAGGCTTTGAGACACAGGCGTAAAATGCGGCTTCTGAACCTCCTTTCACTCCACCCCTATGTTTCGGCAAACCCTAGTATACAGAGCAGCGAGTTTCAATCCTTTCATCTCATGCCACACTTGAACCTACTGTTGAACTTCCGTGGCACACTTAAATTATGTTGATCAACAAAAAGAGTAAATAGAAGAGTATATGTACCGTGCTTTGACCTTCTTTTGAAAATAAACGAATTAATGATCTTTTAAACATTTTGCAGCACTCTTAAGATCCTGTCACACAGCACACAGGTGGAAAATCACCAATATAGAGTAGTTGACTGAACATCAGTGAGCAGCCACCACACCAGCACCGAGGCAGAGGCAGGCCCATTTCACAGATAAAGAAACTCAGGCCGAGAGCTGGGATTCCCCCGTAACCTGCCAGCCTCCAAAGCTCTCCAGTCACAGGCTCCGGGAGCAGCTGGGGGAAGGGTCATGAGCAACTACTACCATTTGAAAAAGGCCAATTGTTTCATGAAAAGTAAAACAAAAGTAAAATGAAAAGAATGTGAAGAGCCCAAGAGGCTGGCGCTGACCTTCCTTTGATGGCAGGGCCCTGACTCACCTGTGGCACTGCTGAGGCGCGGCCATGACCTAGGAAAGAAAAGAGAACCCGGGTGAGTGTCAGCTGCCCGCAGTGCACCCGCCTCCCACTGGCAGGTGCTTATCAAACGCCACCCTGCCCGTCGACTAAACCACTGCTGTGTGTTATCATAGACCCGAAGTGATGTGCTTTTACAGAGAACACAGGAAACAGAAAAAAGCTTGTAGAAGAAAATAAAAATCAACAGTAGTAATATTTGGGTGACTTTCCTGTACAGGTGTGTGTATGTGTACAAAGATGTGCGTACATTTAAACACGGGTGTGTAAAATAGTATGTAAGAAAGAATGTATAGGCTTCTGATGTCACAAATACATTCTGTATCTTTACATATTCTTCACAAATTTGGAGGGGCCTTTCAGGTTCTTGCTAGAGCTGAACACGGGCACAACTGCAACCCAGTGGAAGATAGGACAATGCCCTTGGGAATGGCGTGGGAACAAGACAGAAGGAGCCTGGGTCTCTGGGTGGCCACATGAAGCAGAGCTGTCTTCCTCCCTTCCCTGGACTGATGTGAGGGAAAATACACATTTTTATCCTTGAAAAAAAAAATAATAATGTTGTAACTTGCATTTACTCTTGTGTTTTAAATCTCATCTCTGAGAATTTCTGTGAAGAAACTTTATCAAGGCAATGATGACGGGGACATGCTGGTGCTTTCTGGAGGGGTTCAGTCAACTCACATTAATTCACATTCTTATTTATTTATATTTTATGTATTTATGTATTTATTTCAAATTGATATGCAGGCACAAAATTTTAGCTCACACTGTCTGCAGAGTGTGAAGTGGCCATCTCTGTCCCCAGGGAATCTTTCCTTAAAGTCACACGGCCACCTTCTCTCAGTTCCTTATTTTACCCCTTCCACTTCCTTGATGTCTACTAAGATTGAATTGTTTTTTTTTTTTTTTTTCCAAAACCCTGGGCCATCCATGTTTCTGCTTTGGTGAGTTGTCTGCATGCGTCTCTGTTGCTTTTCCCACCAGGCCTTGGCAGAGCCGCCATGGCCCCCAGCACAGGTGCTTTTGGAAGTGCATTTTCCCCAGATTTTGGTCAGTGACATGAGAAGCCCCAAAGCAACAGAAAGTTCTACAGGATGTGGCTTCCACCAGCTGACTTGTTTGTGTCTTTAATAATCCCCGGCCCTCGCACGACACCTGCCCTCCGAGGCTCTCCAAGTGCGTCACAGGAGCAATTACCTGAGCATCGCAACACATGCTGGGTGTAAATATTTATGCGGCCTCTCTCTTCAGCAGTGAGTGCTGGTAACCAGGAGACCCCAATTCACACTCCTGCTTCTGGGCCACTCAGAATGCCCCATGGGGGAGGCTGTTACTGATTCAGAAGAAGGCGTGGGCATTTAGAAAGCTGGACACTTGACCAGTACACAGGGCCACTGAGAGTGAGGGGGTTGGCACAGCCTATCTACCTCCCGAATCCTTGCTGTGTCCCCTGCCCTGGGCCTACAGGATGTGACCGGGTGGGCTGTGGAGGCACCAGGCAGCCGTGGCCGCAGAGCTCTTGTGGTAGCAGCTGGGTCCTTTCAGGTTGCCCGGGCCCTGTGTAAGTCAGCAGCACCTCAGCCAGCGAGGAGCGGGCCCCACAACTGGGCCCGGGAGCTCTCTCTCTCTTTTTTTTATTGTTGGGGATTCATTGAGGGTATACAACTAGGTTATATTGATTGCTTTTGTTAGATAAGGACCCTCTTATAATTGTGTCCTGCCCCCAAAAGGTGACAACACCCCTTGTCCCTCCCACCCCCTCCCTCCTTCCCTTTCTCAGCTCTCCCCCATCCCCCATCCCCACCATGTATTAGGACCTTAATTGTCCTCATATCAGAATTGAGTACATGGGATTCTTGTTTCTCCGTTCTTGTGATGCTTTACTAAGAAGAATGTGTTCCACATTCATCCTGGTTAATATAAAAGATGTAAAGTCTTTTTTAGTGGCTGAATAGTATTCCATGGTGTACATATACCACGGCTTGTTAATCCATTCCTGGGTTGGGGGCATTTAGGCTGTTTCCACATTTTGGTGATTGTAAATTGAGCTGCAGTAAACAGTCTTGTGCAAGTGTCCCTGTGGTAAAAAGGATTTTTTGATTGCAGGATCAAATGGGAGGTCTAGCTTGAGTTCTTTGAGGGTTCTCCATACTTCCTTCCAAAAAGGTTGTATTAGGGAGTTCTCTCTCGACACTTGAAATGTGTGGTCTCTTATCTGACATCTTGGTCTTTGATTAAGACTGCAAAAGGCTCCTCATGACAGGGGACGTGAAAATGATGAGTCTGTGCTGTGAGCTCAGTGTGAGTGCACCATGTCGTCCCTGAGGTCCCATCAGTGTGAGTGTGCCTGTCGTCCCTGAGGTCCTAGGTGGCTGTCCCAACGCAGGCAGCGTGCAGCTGCGAGCCCGGGGAACAGTGAGGCCAACTCTCCCTGGGATCCCAGAAAGAGCAGAGCTTTGGCTTTTAAATTAGGGTTCTGGCCTTTTTCTAACCGTGGCCTTATCTGGATTTTAGAATCAAGGACTTCATGCTAGAAGGCATGTTGGAAACTTGCTGTCCCACTCTTTGGTCTCCTAAATAGGGTAACTGGGCCTGGACTTGATGGAGCATCGTTCTAACCAAGTCTCCGAATCTCCAAGGCAGAACCAAGGTCATCTGACGTCTAAACAGAAGAGTCCAAAGAGGAAAGGGAAGAACCAGCATTTCCCGGCACCTGTTCAGGCCCTGAGCCAGGCTCAACTCTGGTGGGTATTTTATTTTTATGGGTTAGTTCAACCCATTTATTTATGTTTATTCTCACAATTTATTTATTTTTTCCAATTCAAGTTTTTTAATTTATTTTTTTTAACATACAAAAAGCTAAACATCTACAAGTAGATGAGTTTGGAGATACACAGAGACCTGTGAATGGAAAAATATTTCACGATACCACTTTTATGATAAATCTGAAATAGTCCAACTCACAGAAGCAGAGTGGAGGGGCGGCTGCCCAGGGCTGGGGGAGGAAACAGAGGGGGGCTGTTAGGCAAAGGACGCAAAGCTTTGGTCATATAAATAGGTCCTGGAAGTGTACTGGGCAGCACAGGGCCTGCAGCTAACAATCCCTATGGAACACGTAATGTTGCGCCAGAGGGTCAATCTTCCATTGTGTTTTCGTTACACACACAACACAAATGAAGGGGTGGGAGGCAGCTTTGGGAGGTGACAGACAGCTTCAGGGCAGAGATATTGGCTGCTGGGCATTTCCACCTCCACTTTGCAGATGCGACTGACTCTGAAAAGGGGCCAGCAACTTGTCTGGAGCAGCACATGGGTGAGTGGCGGGGCTGGCATTGTCCAGCTCTAAATCCCTTCTTATTTAAAAGCCTAAGGACTGCATGGTTCTCCGCATCTGGGCGCTTCCTCCCAATTGTCTGAAAGTGGCTTATCTGATCCACTGTCCCCAGCGGTGGGGCCGACTGACTGATGGTGCTCATTCATGCGTCACATCCCTGGGGTCACACTCCCCAGGGCTCTCCTGCGTCAGTAGTGGCTAAGGGAGTCAGCAGAGGAAGTGTCAGCAGAGCAGGGCCAGGCTTGTTATTCCAGCTGAGCCCGCTTTTGCAGGGGAACAAAGCGGGGAGGGCAGAGAGCAAGGCGGGGACCAGCCTCCCTGAGCCCAAGAGTGCCCCCAAAATCACAGTTAACACCAGCAGCAGACAAGCTGTCTGGTCAGACTCCTGTGTTAGTGCTCAGAGCTTGACAGCCAAGGGTGCTTAGTGAAGGATGTGGCTGGGAAACGTCACAGAGACGTGATGTGCTGTGTCTGTGTGCCCTGCCTCCTGCCAGGGTGCTGCGAGGCTGTCCCCAGCTTCCTCTGTCACTGGCATCCAGTAACACGGCCACTTGTGTGAACAGGACGAGGCTGCGGTGTCTGGCTTGGCAGCCACAGGTTTGACCTCCTCACCCCTGCTCCTTCCATGCTGGGGCCTGCAGGAAGCCCTTGTCCCCCCTGTGTTTACGGCGTGTATACGCAGATGTCAGCGCCCAGCAAGGGAGTTTAGGGAGTCGGGAATGGACGAGGCTGACCCCTTGGAGGCCTGTGGTGTTCAATAGTTAAAGCTCATTACAAATACAGATCGTTAATTTGGAATTATTTTTAATTTTTAATACTTTTAAATAATTTACTAGGCTTAATAATTTTTAATTTTTAAAGGATGCAAAAGTAAACTCATTCTGTCTCCCGCTGCCTGGGAGAACCGGATTTGATGGAGTGGGCATTGTGGATTGGGCTCTACTTATCCACAGGAACGGAGTTTGGATGGTGTGTTATTCCGGTTCCATAGAGATGGGATTTGGCCCTGTCTCCAGGGTCAAGCTCCCAGCTTGGAGACCAATAACCCAGCGCCCCCTGAGTGTGGTACCCAGCCCTCTCTGGGTCTCCCCAGGCACCAACTAGAACTCGACAGCAGAGCCCGTGGGGCTTGATCAGGGTGACTTCACACCACCAGTCTTTTCTTTTTCTCAGACTTCTGGAATTAACTCGTTCAGCTCCATATTTCATTTCAAATTCTGCCCCTGAAATTAAAAGCCTATTCTAGAATAAAATTCCCTGATTTTTGAAAGACAATTGATATATCTAGAGAGAAATGAAGAAGGATCTAAGGTTTCTAGACTCCTGTCTTCCCTTTATTTGAATGTCTGTGTGGCGCTGGCAACTGAGCACGCCACAAACATGGTTTTACCCAAATCTCCCAGCAGTTCTTGGTGGGAAGTGTCTTTATCTCAGTCTTGGGGGTGTTACAGATGCGACTAGCACCGAGTGGACATCACGGTTGAGGAACTAACCCTTTCATTTTACAAGTGGGTGGACTAAGGCTGGCCTTGGGGTCCAGGCCAGCCTGCTGGACAGTTGGTCTCAGCTTCCTTCCTCTCTGCCATGTGGAGGTGGAGGGCCCTTGTCAGCCTCCACGGCGGGGCTGTGGTTTGGAGACGCATAGTGTGCTCAGAAAGCAGAGGCTGGAGGTTCAGACCAGCAAGGCCTGTGCCATCCTGGAGGCTGTGCAGGGCTTTGCCAGGCATGAGGATCAAGGCTGCTTAGTGCCACATCTCAGGAAAATGACGCAGGGACACACAGGACTGACGGGAGAGGGAAGGACTGGGCTTTACGGAGCCTGGGGCAAGGCAGTGAGGACGCTGCTACCCGTGTGGCCACCACAGCCCTCCTCTTCCCAGCTGGGCATGTCCCTGGCACCTATGTTGTCAAGCTCAGGATTCCTCAGAGGCGGACCAGGAGTCTTGTGCAGAGCCTAAGGCACGTGCACACTGCGTGTGGTTGCGTGAGTGCCACACACATGTGCACAGAGCTGCTCAGAGCAGGGGAGTGTCCCAAGGTTGGCAGGGCCCAGAGCCTCACTGCAGAGCCACCTGCCCGGGTATGCACAGACCGTCCTGTCCCAGCAAGGCAAGCAGAGAGCCCTGCACACAGTGGAGCCTACTCAGCTTGTGTGCACACACACACAGCTTAAATTCACCATGGGGTGAGTGTGTGCTGCAGATCACAGACCTCAGGGCACCCCCCAAGTACACATTGCTCTGAAGCAGATGCAATTCAGCCCATGTGGAATCAGGCCAAGGCCTGCATTTAATAAGCGACACTTGGATTCATTCTTTCTTAATGGCGTTGCTGATTCTCTCAAGAATCCTTTTTATCTATAGTATTGTTATAAAAATATTTGGGGCATGCAACTCCCTGAAGGGAGCCTGGAGAAGACACTGAAGTGTCTGGTGCCACCCCTGCTCCCCGCAAAGGGCTGTGGGGGGCTGAGCTCATGCCACCTCCCTGGGAAGCGGCCCTGCCTGGGCTCCTCCCTCCTCGGGACGCCTGTGGCGTTTCTTGCTCTAGGAATAAACGTAAAGAAGCTAGAAGATGGTGAATACTAATTTATTCTTTAAATCTCCTATTGTTAAACCTTACTTTTTTTTTTTCTGTCCTCAACTAGATTTCAAGTTCTTTGAGGATGGAAAACAGGTCTTTGTAAGTTATGATCCCTCTTATGTAAGTTACCAATGCTCCTAACAAATATTAGCAAATGGAAACAGAAGTATCTGGTGTTCTTCAGGAATTCCATAAGGGGAGTAGAGTATGAATGTCTTAACGCACAAGTAATTGAGGTGAAGGCTACATTAACCAGTTTGATGTAAGCATTCCAAATTGTATATAAAACCAGCACATTGTGCCCCATAAATGCGTTAATGTACACAGTTATGATTTAATAAAAATAAATATTTGGTATTGTAATGGACTCCACAGCAGAGGGCCAGAGGGGTGGGCTGGCTTTGCCACGCCCCGTTAGCCTCGGTGAGCTGAGCAACTCTGAATCTGAAATCCCGCTGCCCCCTCTTGGCCTCGTCTTCTGTCTCCTCTCCCCTCTGTCCTTCTTCCCCTGGCAGCTTTCTGTACTTGTCTATTTAAGCGTCCAGTAGTTTCAGGCCCTGGATGAGGCTCTGGGTACCAGGACGTGGGCTAACAGCATCGCAGGGCATCAGCACCGCACAGCCCTGGCAGGCCCTGACTTTATTTCCCTTCTTCTTCCCCTCCCTCCAGCAAATGTTCACGGGCGTCCACTATGCAGGAGCTCCTGTGGACAGCTGCAGGCTTACCGCGTTTGACACGTCCTCTTTGAAGGGGTGGTCGTGAAGCTCTCTACTTGTGGGATCTCTCAGGAGGACACACTGCCCTCTGCCCGGTGAGGTGGCCAGGGGGGCAGATGTATCTGTGACTGGCATCTTAGTGCTGCAGGGTCCTGGGGCAGCTGAAGAGCCACTGGGGTGAGACCAGGCGGTCAAGAGAGCACATGGCAGCTGCGGCTTGCCTGGCTGGAGGGGCCCAGGAGAGGCCTCCTGTCACAGAATAGAAGAGGGCTCCGTCTCCAGACGGTGGGGCTGGCTCTCCTGGGCCCTGGGCTATTACAGACACCTGCACCTTGTCCCCCTGGAATTAACTGTTGCTGCAGGTGCCAGAGGCAGAAGGAAAAAATCCAGTCAGTGAGGTGACTAAGTGGGAGGGTCTGAATGTGGACAGTGAGAGCCACACTGCTGGTATCGGGAGCAGAGCAGAAGGAGGCTTGAACCTGGGAAGGGCAGGGACTAGGACTCTGGCCCCTCACGCACTGAAGTGTGGACTTCCCGGGTCCTATGACCCTCGTGTTCCTGTAGGCCTATGTCTATTTCAGCCATAGTACATGGTGAGGCCTTAGGGAATATTATATGTAGGGTTTTGGAGTCCCACGCCTCTGTCCTGCCCTCACCGCAGACTGGACGTCCTATTGGCAGGGCCTGTCCCATACCCCTGTCCTGCCCTCACCACAAACTGGACATCCTATTGGCAGGGCCTGTCCCATACCCCTGTCCTGCCCTCACCGCAAACTGGACATCCTATTGGCAGGGCCTGTCCCATACCCCTGTCCTGCCCTCACCGCAAACTGGACGTCCTGTTGGCAGGGCCTGTCCCACGCCCCTGTCCTGCCCTCGCCACAAACTGGATGTCCTGTTGGCAGGGCCTGTCCCACGCCCCTGTCCTGCCCTCACCATAAACTGGATGTCCTGTTGGCAGGGCCTGTCCCATGCCCCTGTCCTGCCCTCACCACAAACTGGACATTCTATGGGCAGGGCCTGTCCCACGCCCCTGTCCTGCCTTCACCGCAGACTGGATGTCCTGCTGGCAGGGCCTGTCCCACACCTCTGTCCTGCCCTCACGGCAGACTGGACACCCTGATGGCAGGGCCTGTCCCACGCCCTTGTCCTGCCCTCACTGCAGACTGGATGTCCTATTGGCAGGGCCTGTCCCACACCTCTGTCCTGCCCTCACCACAGACTGGACATCCCGCTGGCAGGGCCTGCATGTTCATCTATGAGTTTCCAGCACAGTGACTTCAAGGAGACTCAAGTGCCGGGTCAGACGTTCCCCAGTGGGAACAACAGCTCTCACACCCACCGTCCCCCTCTTCCCTCTTCTTCCCTCGGTCTGTTTACTGCTCCTCAGCTGGTGGAGGCCGAGCGGGGTGTAGATCACAGCCCCTCATCACTCCACAGCCCACGCTCACGCCAACAGCACTCTCAGGCCCCAGCGGCCTCAGACCCTGCTAGGAGCACTTGTACCAACACAGGAACTTGTGACAGACTTGCTTTCCAAACACAGGCCCTGCTCTAGGTTCAGGGAATTCAGTGGTGAAGACCACCACTTTTCAAATACCGCATTTTCTTTTTTTGAGACAGAGTTTCACTCTGCCGCCCTGGGTAGAGTGCTGTGGTGTCAGCCTTGCTCACAGCAACCTCAAACTCCTGGTCTCAAGTGATCCTCCTGCCTCAGCCTCCGGTGTAGTTGTGACTACAGGCACCAACCACAATGCTCAGCTAGTTTTTCTATATATATTTTTTTCTTTCAGTTTTTGGCTGGGGCTGGGTTTGAACCCGCCACCTCCGGCACATGGGGCCAGCGCCCTACTCCTTTGAGCCACAGGCACTGCCCGCTAGTTTGTCTATTTTTTAGTGGAGACTGGGTCTCGCTCTTGCTCAGGCTGCTCTCTAACTCCTGAGCTCAAGTGATCTGCCCATCTCAACCTCCTGGAGTGCTGGGATTACAGGTGGGGGCCACTGCACCTGGACTCAAGTACCATTTCTAAAGCATATGAGGAGCTAGAGTGGACAGGGGCTGCAGGTCAGTGAGACTGATATCCAGCCCCCACGGACTCATTCTGCCTGCAGGACTGTCCACCAGGAGCTTCCTCCTCATCTTCCTTGTTAACTGCTGATAATTTTAATTTTTATGGGTTAAGAATTCATTGGCTTAATAGTTATTAAAGAAAGACCCAAATATGTAGTTTTCAGACATTTCAATTTGATTTATGTCTCTAAGACTAATTTATATTCATGTAATACCTTTATTATAAAATCTGCAGTGGTATAGAGATTTGTACGTATATGACATTAAAAAAATTGGGGTTTATAAATGGTTTGGAACTGGTTGCAGAAACATCATCTGCTGCTCTTTTTGATACATCTTGATCATGCTATGACACATTCTGAAATAATTTGCTTTGGAAAAACGCACTGCTCTTCTCGTCTGTCTTTTTTTTCCTCCTAAATGTAACTGTAAATATTACTTTGATGTATGTAATTGCTTCAGCCCACTCCATCTGAAGGAAGGCTTCTAACCCTTCCATCTCACATCTCTTGGTATTGTCAAGAAATAAGAAAAATGAACTCAAAATGCATTATTCAAATCTATTTAACGTAAACATTGAAGAAGCCTGAGAACAGCCACGAATTTTCCTTTGCTTAAAGTGGTTTTGAAAAATACCTCGAGTACTGTGTCCTGCGGGCGTTCACTTACTCTGCTCGGGAACAACATTGATTCGAGCACATCATAGGACCCCAAGGCTTCTCTGAGCACTGGCATGCAGTAGGGACGGAGGGGTGTTTGGTGGACTGACTGAGCAGACTAAATTGGGATGTGAGAATTGGTGTAACTCACAGGCGCCCTTGGCTGTCCTGGGGGGTGGAGGCGGGGCGGGGCGGGGTGGAAGAGCCTCTCCAGCGCTCTGAGCATCAGCAGGTCCCTGGGATGAGCCCACTGGCCAGGGCCCGCCAAGGCCCCCCTGCATTTGATTTGAACTTGCTTACTTGCCAGGAACCTGACCAAGTTAGGGCTGACTCTGACTTCCACTGGTCTGGGTTCCCCAGAGGGCAGGACTCCGTTTTTTGTCTCTGTGTTTTTAGGAGCCAGTGCAAGTTTTAATGCCAGAACTGCTCCTTCAATGCCTTTCTCTACTGAAAGACAAAAGGAAAGAAGGCCCTTAATCCCATCTGCCTGCCCCAAGACTTGGAGGGCTGGTGGCCTGGCCCCTGACCCATCACTTGACCCATTGTTCCCCAGCAGCCTCCCCTTCAGAGGCTCCCTCTCGGGCTGCTTAGTGTCCTGGGTGTGGCTGGTGGGGACAGGCCTGACCTGCAAAGCTGAAGGGGCTGGGGGCTTCCCGCCCAGGTCTGTGACACACACCAGCAGGGATGCTTGACCCCGCCCCGTCCCATTGCCTGCACCTCCGTCTTTGTGTGACCTCCAAGGTCACTTCCAGAGATGCCATTCTGCCACTGTAATGAGTTCTCTGTATGTGGATGTGTTTGTACCTGACGGTCAGCTTCTTCCCCAGAGAACTAAAAATTTTTACTGCTCTGTTAATAAACAAGTAAATATTCTGACCTATTTTTCAGTAGAGCGAAGTTCTGGAATTTCAAATCACTGGATCCTTCTTTTGTTGTCCTTCCGTTGCCCCTGGGATGAAAGAAAATAGATTACAGTTGGGGAAGAGCAAGAAGCTAGGAGGAAAAATTAATTAAGTGCATTCATTCATAGAGACAACCACACAGTCAGATTTAGGTAAGTACGTCTCACATATAATTCTGAATCTCTCTTTGCGTTTCCATTGGGGAAAAAAAAATCTGTGTTTAAAGTAATTTAATTACCTAAATATTTTTTAGGTAAGGACTTTATGGGGGGCAGTGGTGTGGGGCAGAGAAGTATCCCCTCAACAAGCAATGATGGGTTGCTCCTCCCCATCAGCAGGTGACCTTGGCACTTCCTGGGCCCCACTAGCACCTGTCTGGTCGTGAAATGAAGAGCATGGCTCTGTCGTCAAAAGGCTGAAGAGACACTGTTAAGATACTGAAGGGACAGTCAAAGAACATTCTGGAAGCTTTCCTATGTCAGTTGAATTTGAAAAGTATCTGGCAAATGTTATCTGATAAAGCAAGGCAGACTATTTAGCAATGAACTTTGATTCAAGTAATATTTATCGAGCTCCCATATAATTTAGGCACTTTGCTATGAAGAGATTAAATTATTTCACATTGAGTTAATTTGTTAACATCCATTAACTACATTCACTATCATAAACCAGCATTGTTATGCATCCCGGGTTCATTTAATTAGCCAAGTTTAACATATTTGCTTTTCTTTTGGAGGCATTTCGGGAACTCCATCAAACACCGACTGGTGATTTTTCCCCTCCACAAATGCTCCTTGACAACTTCCTCGTCCGCCTGTGACCCCAGCACTGTCCCTTCTCTCCACACGGGTCACACCTGCCTCTTCCTAATCCTGGGATATTTCTCGACTACCTCTCACATATTTCATTCATTGTTTTTCTTTTTTCCGTCTGGGTAAAGCTTGACTTGTAAATCTGTGTCTTCTTCATCCCAGGCGGTCTCTAAGTTGTAATGATTGTGTGCACAGAAGTTCTTCATACTGCGTGTTTCTGCACACACTTCTAAACCTGGGGAGTTTCTAGCACTCTCCTGGGGTGGCAGAGCAAAGACCAAGCTCTGGAGATGTGACAAACACAGCCGGGCCTGGAAGCTGGTTGCCCAACCCAGAAAGGCTAAAGGCAAAGCCTCCTGTAACAGTGTTGTTTTTCTAAGTGTGGATTTAAATATATCTACACAGGGCCCATCTTCTCAAGTTCAGGAGCCCTCCTATCTTAAAATGGTAAGGGCTATCTTACATTTTTATTTTGCTGACCAGCCCTCGAAGATGTGCTGGGGACCCTGCGGAGAGGAACTTGCCAGGGAAGTCTGACAGTGAGTTTACCACATGGGAAGTTTTCACAGCTTCCTGTCACACAGGTCCTGCCTCGCCTGCTCCTTGGGGGCACGACAGCTTTGTGTGTCAACTGGGCTGGGCTGTGGGGCTCAGGTGTTCAAACACCAGTTTAGATGTTGCCAGGAAGGTATTTCTCAGGTGAGATCAACATTTAAACCAGTAGACTTTGAGGGGGGTGGATGACCTGCCAGCAGGTGGGTGGACTTCATCCACTCCGTTGAAAGCCTCAGCAGCAAAGACTGAGGTTTCCCAGAGAAGAAGAAGAAATTTTGCTTCAAGCCTGCAATGTAAAGAGCCTGCCTGAGTTTCCAGCCCAGTGCCCTGCGTAATTCAGATTCAAGATGAAAACATCGCCTCTTTCCTGGATCTGTAGCCCAACTGCCCTACACACTCAGACTTGCCAGCCCTGCAATCTTGTGAGCCAGTCCCTTAAAATAAATCTTGCTCTATCTCCATCTATAGAGACATATATGCACATATGGTCACATGTCACATAGTGATGGGGCTGCTTTATGAAATTGATGTCATTGTGTGAGCATCGCAGAGTGACCTATGTAGACCTGAACGGGCACGTGGCCAAGCCTCGCGCTCCAGGCCACAAGCCTGTATAGCATGTTATTATAAGGGTGCTGTGGGCAGCTGCAACACGCTGGCACGTATGGTGCCTGGGGCCGGCGCTCTAATCATTGAACTATGAGCGCCCAGCCAAACTTTTTGACTCTTGAAATAACACTTAGCTTAAAACACACGTGGGGGTGTCACCTCCTGTGCCTTCATCTGGAGACCTCCTTGAGAAGCTGCCTGAGGTTGTGTCACAGTTAATGTTTTTAAAATGTGAGTAGAAGGGGTACACACTAAAATAACTCTGACGGTATAGTGAATACGTGAGCCAGTGACACAGCCAGCAGTGAGCATCACTGGGTGTGATGTCTGCACGTCACCACATGCGACTCACATCACCACAAACACAGGCGCTGTGCCGCAGTGTCAGGGTGGTGTCAGCCTCGCCAGGCAATATGAATCTTTCAATGCCCCTCTCTAATCTTACATGGCCACTGCCCATCAAATTCGCAATTCGTCATTTACCAAGATGGTGTTCTGTGGTGTGACTCTGTGTGGTCAGGTGTGTGTACGTATAAAGGCAGACATGTAACATCAACTCTGTTGATTCTGTTTTCCTGGGGAACCCACACGTACACTGTAAAGATCTAGTTATCCGAAATGGCCTCTGTCTAGAGAGACAGGAGGAAACAAAGGTTTTAATAGGGAGTAGGTGCAGACCCTGCTGGGGCAGCGACTGAGCCCTCGCAGCCCCTCAAACCAGACACACGTGACGGCCTCATTCCACAGATGAGGACACCATGTCTCATTAGACACCTGCTCCTTCACTGAACGGATGCCAGAGATGACAGATGCTCCGCTGTATGCCACGCTGAGGGTCTGAGTGATGGGGAGGGGCACCCTGGAGAGAGGCACCCAGGCAGAGATGACAGACGCTCTGCTGTATGCCACGCTGAGGGTCTGAGTGATGGGGAGGGGCACCCTGGAGAGGGGCACCCAGGCGGCCGCTGCCCACCACGGCACCTGCTTAGCCCTGGCCAAGTGTATTGGACCTGGAGCTGTTGTTACCCGTGGGAGTAGTGCAGTTGCTCTCCTGATCTGGGGACTGCGAGGACTCCACATCTTGCTATTCTGCAGGAAGTCCCTTTAGCTGGGAAGCAGGCACTGATGATTGGCATGCCTGCAGACCCTCCCCAGGACCATCACCATGCATGCAGACCCTTCCCAGGATCATCATTGCCTGCAGACGCTTCCCAGGACCATTAGTGCCTGCAGACCCTCCCCAGGACCATCACTGCCTGCAAATCCTCCCCAGGACCATCAGTGCCTGCAGACCCTCCCTGGGACCATCACCATGCCTGCAGACCCTCCTTGGGACCATCACCATGCCTGCAGACCCTCTCCAGGATCATCACCATGCCTGAAGACCCTCCCTGGGACCATCCACTTGCCTGCAGACCCTCCCTGGGACCATCGGCACCTGCAGACCCACCCCAGGCGCTGGAGGGCTGTGGGCCCTGTACTCACTGTGCCTCTCACAGTCCTGAGTTTGAAGCTGGCTGTGCCCTGCTTGGCAGGGTGCTTCCAGCAGACAGTGAGGGGAACCTATTTGAAGCAGCTTCATCTTTATGGGCCCTGCTCAGAGGGGCCCCCACATCTTGTCCATGTCTCCCGTTTGCTGTGTTTATATCTATGGTCCCACACAGTGACCCCGGGGACAGCCAGCTGGGAGGATGAGACTGGGCTGTGGTTAAGGTTTGGGTCAACATTGTGCCATCTCAACGAGGCCACTGAACCCTGCAACCTTGAGCCTTGGTTATTCCATCTGGAAACAGCATAGGAGGTGCTGCTGGATGGCATCCATAGGAGATAGTTACCAAGCACATCCCAAGCACTTTCCCACTCTTATGTTATGCAGAGAAGAATAAGGAGTCCCCAAACATAGGCAGCTGAAATTTGGTGGGGAAGTCCTACCACCCATGTCCTAGGAGAGACACACATGAGCGACGCTGTGAGAACTTGGGGCAGCGCTCAGTAGCTTACCTGCCCAGGGCTCCCTGAAGTCCCTTTTATCTTTCATGGGTCTCTGCATGAGCTCTGTTCTGAGCTTTGATCTTCTGGACACTAATTGCTTTCTACTCAAAAGTCCCCCACAGTTGGTCTTAACCATCATTTCAACTCTGGTTTTGACTTACAACCTGCACTCGAGGAAAACTGCACTTCTTATTAGGCTGAAATACAGTGAGTTAAAGTGCTCGGTTCCTGCGCCCCTCTGCCAGTGAGTACATCTCTCCACCTGTGAGTCCATCTCCTGCCCCGTGAGTCCATCCTCTCCCTGTGAGTCCATCTCTCTCCCCGTGAGTCCATCCCTCTCCCCGAGAGTCCATCTCTCTCCCCGTGAGTTCATCTCTCTCCCCATGAGTCCATCTCTCTCCCCGTGAGCCCATCTCTCTCCCCGTGAGCCCATCTCTCTCCCCGTGAGCCCATCTCTCTCCCCGTGAGTCCATCTCTCTCCCCGTGAGTCCATCTCTCTCCCTGTGAGCCCATCTCTCTCCCTGTGAGTCCATCTCCCTGTGAGTCCCTGTGAATCCATCTCTCTCCCCATGAGTCCATCTCCCTGGGAGTCCCCGTGAGTCCTTCTCTCTCACCGTGAGTCCATCTCTCTCCCCGTGAGTCCATCTCTCTCCCCGTGAGTCCATCTCTCTCTCCCTGTGAGTCCATCTCTCTGACTGTGAGTCCATCTCTCTGCCTGTGAGTCCAT
>CAUYPK010073375.1:0-70401 GCA_963574355.1 Loris lydekkerianus | reverse complement strand
CTTTCTTCTGCTTGCTCCACTCTGTTACTGAGAGACTCTACTGTATTTTTCAGATCTTTGAGGGCTGCAAATTCTTTCTTCAGTGCGTCAAAATCTTTGGTGGTTTTGTCTTTAAATTTGCTAAATTCTTGAGACAACTTTTGAATTTCTCCTCAAATTTCCACTTCCAACTTTTGAATTCCTCCTCAAATTTCTAATTCCAAATTTTCCTCCATTCTATTAATTTTGTTTGCAATCCAAATTCTGAATTCGATTTCTGACATCTTGGCCAGCTGTTTATGAATGGGATCTTCAAGTACATCTGCCATATCTTTCCTTGGAATTACATCTGCCATATCTTTCCTATTGTGGTTATTCATGTTACCAGAGTTTTTCTGCTGATTCTGCCCCATGATTGTTTTACACTGTTTGATTTTTTTCCCCTGGAGGTTTGTTAAGGACCCGTACAGTGCTATGGCCTGAGAAACTAGGGACCTGTTTCCTGGTGTGGTGGGGCTAAGTGGTTCTGTTTTCAGCTGGTCCCTGTCTGACCCTAGTGAAACAGTTACTCTGGGTTGAAGTCTCAGCTGTGGAGAAATACCAGCAATTAAGTCACTCCTTCCCCCACAGGCAACAATTGGAAAAGGAAAATCAAACCTTCCTACAACCACTCACCCAGGGCACCACTTGAATAGTCCTCAGGCGATTGGCTCAGTTCAAAAGGTCCAAATCACTTGTCTCAGTCAGCACCTGTCTCAGGTGGGAGAGTTTAAAAGGTCTCTGGCAACTGCATTGCAGGAGTCTGGTGACAACTCAGATATGACTTGCTCCAGTGCTCTGTGAAGTCAGGAGGACCCACCCAGCAAGTAGATTAGTCTGGGACGGTTGATGCCTCCTTCCTCACCTTGCACCTCTGTCGCACACAGTCACTGATAGCCCTGCAGGGCTGTGACCCAGTTGCCTCTAGTGAACAGATACTCCAGGGGTTTGCATCTGCCTGAATCACAAGGAAATCTATTTCTGCTCAACCAGGCTGCTGTGCTTTGCCTCTATCTAGCAGGGGGAGGTGAGGCCTGACAACCTCGGATACTTGATGAAGGCTGGGGGGTGTTCACTCAGTTCCAGCCCTGCCCCTGATTGATGTTACTGACAGAACAGAGTAGAACAACTTTGGAGGAATTTGTTTCTGTCCCTGCTAAATTCCCCTGCAGAAGAGAAGCTGTTTTGTGTTCCAGAGCTTGCGCCTCAGGCCCTGTCTTTGCTCCTGCAGGTTTGTATTTGGTTAGCTGTCAGTTCTAGCCTCCTGTCTTCCTTTGTCTATAGGCTGATGATCCCCTGAGGGCCGGGTGCGTCTTAGGCTCAGTAAAGCAGTCCTCTGGGTCAGCCCCACTTTGGGAATTTCCTGGCTCTGCACATGTGTTTTCTAGTCCTCGCGCTCCACACAGGCCAGTACCACTTCAGGGAAACCCTTCACTCACAGGGCCTGCGTTTCCATCCCAGATCTGTTCAGCAGTGACTGCCACCTGCAAAGATGCCCAGCCTCCTCTGGTTGCCCAGGGAGACAGGGGGTCCGGCTTCAGAATATCCGGGCATGAGCCCTATTATTGTCAAAAAATGGCTGTAGCTCTGGTGTGGTTCCCTCTGAGCTGACCGCTCTCTCCTCACTCCTGTGCTCCAGAACCTACACTGACCAGCTGCAGTTTAGTCCCTGTCCACACCTCTTGAGAAAACACCCAAGAATTTGGAGTCCTAGGGGATAAGCCTCCAGACCTCAGAGTGAAAGTGGAGGGGAGTGCTGGGAGCTCAGAATTGCAGGCAGAGAATATATACAGTTTTATACATTTTTATGCCTGGCAGGAGAACGCCGTGGCACCCTGGTAGGGGAGGTAGGTCCAGCTTTTAGAGGGTCTCTCCCATGAAGTGTAGTTGGAGGACCTTTGAACTCTGCTTGTTTGTTTGTGGGGCACTCCAAGCCATTCTCATGGGGGAGGGGACTCCCGTCTGCTTGGTGATGGATTTTGTACCTTTTGTTTGTATCCTTGGGGTCGCAGCTCGCCTCAGCGGGGTTGATGTGCGTTTTTCAACCTTCTCTCTTGGTGCAGCTCTAATCCATCAGGTTACTTGCTAAATTTCTATCCTTTAACTCTCCTTCTGGACAGGAGCCTCTGTGGAAAGCTGGCTTCAGTCAGCCATCTTGTCTCCGCCCCTCAAAAATTTATCGCTTTAGATGCACTTTACAACTTAAAAAGGAAGCTCCATTGATGCAACGTATCAATTTCATTGAATGTTTCCTCAGTCTCACAAAGGGTGTAATTGCCAACATTGGATGGATCTGTGTTCTGCTCATCAGATCCCCAACTACGGCCCCACCCAAAGTCCTAAGCAGTTTTTCTCAACCTGAATTTTTTATTTTTCTGGACAGGTTATCAAGGACCCACCTCCACCACCTCCTTCTGCACCAAAAGAGGTAAATGAGCCTAATAAGGTGATACAGGTGTTGGTTTTTCTCTACATGCAAGTATCATCTCCAGCTTTGATCATTCCATTTGTTGTAGGATAACAATGAACCTGCAAATTCACTGTTTAATTTGTGAAAATCAATTGTTATTTTTTGTCTTCTTATGATTTCTTTCATGTGCTAGAGGATGGGACCTTCTTATATTGGTAGATATAGACTGGCCATTGGAATTAATAGTACATAAAGATTTAATTTACCTTTTCATACTACTATATCAATACTTCTAATGTCACTTATTTTATTTATAAAAACGTTGGAAGATCCAAGCTGGCAGTTCAAAAAATATTATTCTCTTCAAAATGATTGTTGCTTGTACTGTGTTTGTTAGCTGAATTCAGTGAGGAATGAAATGAGGAATGTATTGGTGTTGCATATTTTTAAAAATTCTCACCCGCTTATCATTTCATTCCAAATTTCACAGTTCACACATACATTGATACTTTCAGTGATTGCTAAAATTCTGTCCTAATTTTAATGTTTTGGCTTTCTAAGTATAAAATGATGAAAAGATTTGGAATAATCAAATAATACTCAGAGTTAAAGAGACTTTGATCATCTAGGAATGATATAAGAGAGAGTCCTTAAACTGGAGGAATGGAAGGAGCTCTCACATCCTGTAGAACTCAACTCCACATTTGTGCTTGTAAGCATAAATATATCCACATGTCCTATATGCGATTTTTCCATCACAATCATATCATTCAGAAAAATATTTAAATGTGAGCCAGTTCTAACAATATTTTAAGAAATTAATCTGTTTAAAAATGTATTTCCACAGGAGGAAGAAGAACCTCTGCCTACGAAGAAATGGCCGACTGTGGATGCTTCATACTACGGTGGTCGAGGGGTTGGAGGAATTAAAAGAATGGAGGTTGGTATCTTGAAAAAAATAGAAGCTACTAATCTGCCAGTATAGACTACGTATTTCTAGGACTATTACGCTGTAGACACTGTAACTCAATATTACAATATCATCCATTTTTAATTAACACTGGGTCTTCTGGATACATTTTTTCCCTATGGAATCATCCTAGCCATTTCAAAACTATTCAAAAATTAGTTTCACTAGTCAAAGGATTGCATTGATAAGGCCTTAAAATTCTAAAGGATAAAACACAAGTAGGGCTTTTCTCATTATTTTGGAAGAAATTACTACACAGAACATCTGCTTTGAACAAAGCGGTCCCTTGGAGTTGCACCAGTACCCCTCTATGAGAACATCTAATAGTCATGCACTATTCGAGGAGAAGATGTCAGTAGCGTGGATATGATCTTATCACAGATGTGAAGGGGACCCATTTATTTCTTCATATCAGCTTTTAGATACCACTTATGAACCATCATTAACATTATATGTCCTTTATAGAATGCATTGGGCATTCAGACTGGCTCGAAATATGGATTCAGATTGAACCTGAATGAAGTTTTCTTTCAATCACCATTGACTATTTTTCAAAGTGATGAATTAGTTAATAATAAGCAATCACTGCCAACATGGAGCCCTTATCAACACTTAGGCCAGCATCTCATTCCAAGAAGCAATTCAAAGAAGTGTCTCATTAATACATTGATTTTGTTATTAAACACACATTCTTAATAGTTACCCTTCTATCGTACTTCTTGGTAATAAGATGTTTTGCCATCATTGCACCTATCATATCTGTTTGTCCCATTATTACAGGCAAAAATCAGTAAACAACTCTACAGTTGTTCTGGTTTTCTTTTTTTACACATCTCAGTAAAATTCAGGTTCTCTAGAAGAATTTCCCCCTTTTCAGGATAAATTCTGTATTCTTCAAAAGAAGCCCGGACATACTTAACATGGTTGTCATTACCAAAGTGTTTATTCAAGTCATCTGGTAGTGATCCCCACTTTCTCTGCCACATTAGATCTTAAAGCAATGCACACATTTTCCCTAAAAGCATGCCACTTTATTGCTGAAATATCCTCAGAGGCAGGTACCTTATTGCCAATAAGCCGAGGTAAAAGGCAGGTGCTAGAAGCTATTAGGTTGGGCTTTGCAGAAGATACTGCATCCTTTTGCATGCAGGTAATTGTGAATCTTGAACAGTACAAGAGAACATAGCTAGGGGTGGCGCCTATGGCTCAAAGGAGAAGGTCACTGGTCCCATATACCAGAGGTGGTGGGTTCAAACTCGGCCCTGGCCAAAAACAAACAAACAAACAAAAAAAACCCCAACAACAACAATAACATGGCTAGCTAGTTCTTGTTGTTTGACACAAAAGGAAAGTTATTTTCTTTCTCTTGCCTTTGTTTTGTCATTCTAGGCTTGGAAGGTTAAGGAAAGATTGAATTGGATATTCTTGGGTGTATAAAAAAATACAATTGCAAATAAAATTTTTACATGTCAATATTCAGATATGATCTGTCACAACTTATCTTTAGTTTCTTTAGCCTCATTCCAAACCATGTGTATAAAACTATGTTTGTAAGTGGAAAAAATGTTTGATAGGATATAACAAAAATTGTGGGTAGGTTTCTCTGGATGGAGAATTTTCAAAAATGTGTGCCATATATTTCCCTATTTTTTCTTATTTATTTGACAATAGAAGGTAGTACTTTATATTCAGAAGAATACACTCATTCCATTTTGAAATCCATACATGTAAAATACCACATGATAATGAGATATATTTTAGTATGTAGGCCTTTTTGAATAATATTCTTGCTGAAAAAACTAAGAATAATGTCCAATTTTTGTTAGTTCAATATTCCAGTGTTCCAAAGAGTGAGATTTCTTTTTAAAGAAAAGAATATGCGTGAACTCATGAATGAGTCTTGAGTTAAAAGGAACATTATTGGTTTATACGCAGGAGAGACAAGAGCACATACACATCCCTACGTAACTTGTAATTCAAGTTTCAAGAGTTATTGACTCTTAATATATGAAATTATATTACCCACCCATCCTTTTCAGTTGTAGGAAATTTATGAGACCAACTCAGCCAAATTTTAATAAATCTGGGCCCATGTTAGCTTTGGATAATTTTGGCTAAACAAAATGGAAATGAGAATGAGAATTAGGAAAAAGTGGCAAAGCAAATTTGAGCATTACACAGGAGAAATGCAATACAGGTTGTGTATACCTTTTTCAAAATGATTGGGAAAAGAAGTGCTTTAGATTTTGAATTTTTTCAGTTTTTGAATATTTGCATATACACAATGAGATAGCACGGAGATGGAAACATAAAGTTCAAATTTAAACACAGAAGTCATGTATACTTCACACACACTTTATAAACATACCCTGAAAGTAATTTATTATTGTTACTAATTTTGTGCATGAAATAAAGTTTTGACTACAACTTATAACATGAGTTCAGGTGGGGCATTTTCCACCTGTGGCATCATTTTGGCACTCAAAAGTTTTCAGATCCTGGAGCATTTTGTATTTAAAATTTTTAGATTAGAGATGTTCAACCTGCATATAAAAATGTATGAATAAAAATTGAACTGAACTGAACTGAAAATTAGCCATCATTAAACTTCCTGAAATAGGAACTTCCTTAAACTTGGAGAATGAAATAGAAAACATAATCTGTTTTAAAAGCCTGCCTCCTCAAACCTGAAAAGTACTTCTCTTTACAAAGTACTTTAAACTATGGAAAGTAAAAGGGATTATAGAAATTATGACCCCATCTGAATTAGAGAACAAATCTTCCTGACTAGGTTATTTTAAGCCATTGTAGGGATTTTGCCTAGAATTTTTTTCTTACCCCTTTAAATTAAATATTTAAACATTATGGTAATGGGAATT
This sequence comes from Loris lydekkerianus, assembly GCA_963574355.1. Classification (NCBI taxonomy): domain Eukaryota; kingdom Metazoa; phylum Chordata; class Mammalia; order Primates; family Lorisidae; genus Loris; species Loris lydekkerianus. The sequence continues at coordinate 64,124 of CAUYPK010073375.1, read as the reverse complement.
TGCAGAAAACTACAACTGAGCTGATGTTAACAGCTGTTAGCACAACTGATCCACAGTACCTAATGACTTGAAATGTGTGTTTCTGCCAATTCAGCGTGAAACTGTTTTTGTTTCTTTTCTCGATTCTGAAATTGCTTCTCTATGATATAACCTTCTTGTCATCCAGATATGCTCTGAAAATTATGGAGTTTTATTGTTTATAATGAAAGCCAAGTGGAATTGGAAGAATTTAGCTATCAAGCTTGCACTTACTTTCTTTTATAATAAAAAGACTAGATGTATTATTTTTGCTGAGGCTTCTTTTAGCAATTGGTTCTTGTTACTCTTCTGTGCTTTTAAACTGTCTTTAATGTGAGCAAGCTAAAACAGTGAAATGTGCATCTATACATACATATGTATGCAAATATATATGCACGTATAAATGTAATTGCTTTTAAGAGTTTTAGGAATACCCTCTATTTTCTAGCTTTAGACACTTTGAGATTAAGTTAGAAGTTTTTGTGGTGATAGTGATGATTATGATGATGATAATGAAATAGGCCTTCATGAGCTAACACTAATGAATGTATTTAATAGATTCCCTTTATACCTCAGCAACTACTTTCAAAAGTATAGTCTTTTGATAATTTTAGTTTAGTTTAACTAGCTTCATATACTTTATCTGAAAATAGTAAAGAATATGATTACCATTACCCCTACGACATCAGCTATGAAGGGTAGTCTAGGGATATGCGTATATTGAAATCTATCATTTCTGAGTGGATCTACATTTTATCCACTTACATATCTAAACTGAGTTACTTCTCTAAGTTATGACATTTTTAAGTTTACTTCACTGTGTTTCTCCCTTTTTTTGTCTTACAGTGGAGACTGTACAATTTCAAGGATAGGTGCCCTGGTTTTAGAGTTTTGGATTCAATGTAGTTATATCTGAAGATTTTATACATGTTAGTTTATCTAGGTGAAGACATTATGATTTGAAAGAGAAGGTCACTTCTCTGGAAAAAAGCCAACTATCTAGCTCTAAAGGTTTAATAGTGTTTAAAACAATTTTAACAACCTCATAAAGAACATTCTAGTACTATTGATCACACTGAAAGATACAGGTACATTTTAATGACTCAACAGGGTCCACTTGAAATTGAAAGCTCATTCTAAAATTGTAGTAAAAAAAAGGTAAAATCATCTATATAAGTCTTATCAAAAAGGTTTGAATAGTTCTGTGAACAGTAGTCACCTTTACCCCTACCCAGTAATTTAGGTCATTAAAATGCTTTTAAAAAATCTTTTTTTTTTCTTTGCAGAAATCATTTAACTGTGGCTGTGTGCGCTGGTCACAGTGTGCCCTGGACAGGTCTCCGTATTTCTTTTTAGAGCTTCACTTAGGATCTTTGTCCTCTCTGGCAATGTCCTTGGTTTCTGAAGGACTTTCTCTACTCCTAGTAGGACAAAACCCTTCTCCAGGGCCAACACCCTATTCAACAACCCACTTTCACTCAAATTTGGGCCTTAATTCTTGTTCATTGAGAAATAAAGAAAACAAAAATTTGGTCATGTGATTTTTCAATGATAAGAATTTTCAGAGAAGGAAACTCCCTAAAATTTGTGGAATTCCCTGTTGTCGTTGAATTTTTCTTTTTCAAGTGGAGTCTTTTCAGATTTGTCTTTCTCACTGAAAAATCCGTATGTTAAAGAACCATACACAGGTGAGCACAGAAACTAAAGACTTAAAGCTACATTACAAAGTGAAACTTTATAAAAGTAAAGGAAACTCACAGGCAATTATTTTGTCTTCAAAGTATATTTAAAACATACATTTGACCTAATCAAACTTGAGGGGAAGTGTGGAAGGAGCAGCTACTTCACATTAACCATTTCAGATTACTTGTGTTCAAATTTTTGCCCTGCCATTTACTAGCTGTTTGGCTTTGGGCACATACCTTAACCTGCCTTATCTGGAATGAAAGAAGATATTAATAGTATATGTTTGTGTTTTTTTATTGGTTGAATGCAGACTGACAGTCAGTAATCACTCAATAAATGCTAATTTTCATGGATTTCCTCTAGTGTCATCAGTTCACATGGGTATGTGTTTAGCTAGAAGATCTTACCCACTTAGGGCACAGAATTACACACCATCAGGCATTTCATATGTAAACCACCAAGTGACTCCTTATTTGAAACCATGGTGAAATGTAATTTCTTCAAATGTAATTCACTCCAGAGTTTTCCAAAGTCTTTTTTTCCCTAGGATATTAATATGAAATACATTGAGAAAAGATGAGAACCTATTAAGCCTTGGAAGAGAAGGAATTGGGGGTTGGAACAGCTGCCCGTCTCCTTTTTCACCCTGAGATGGTGACCCAAAGGCCCTTGGCTCCCTGAGAGCCCTTTCCTCTGAACACTTGGGTCTGACTGCAGGATTTTCCGTTTGTTTTAAAGGTTCGTTGGGGCGATAAAGGATCCACTGAGGAAGGTGCAAGGCTAGAGAAAGCGAAAAACGCTGTGGTAAAGATTCCCGAAGAACCAGAGGAGCCGGTCAGGCCCAGACCGCCCCGGCCCAAGCCCGCGCACCAGCCCTCGCAGACCAAGTGGTACACGCCCATCAAGGTGCGGTCCAGATTTTGTGTAGTTGAACTTAACACCGAGTACTCGCTCAGCAAGAGAACCTCCAGATGTTTGTTATTTGCTTATTAATGTGTGAAAGCAATGGAGATGGAGGATCAGAATTTACCTTTTTCATTTTACCTCTTCAATTTTCAACGTAAATAGAAGTTGGGTATATTTCCAGCAGCTTAAAACGGATTCCGTGTCCCTTTAGGGTCGTCTGGATGCGCTGTGGGCCCTGCTGCGGCGGCAGTACGACCGGGTGTCCTTGATGAGACCTCAGGAGGGAGACGAGGTTTGTACGTGGGACATGTTGGGGAGGGCGGCGCCTGTGGCTCAGAGGAGGGCGCCCGCCCCATATGCCGGAGGTGGCGGGTTCAAACCCAGCCCTGGCCCAAAACTGCAAAAAAAAGAAATGGCAGTCACACATCCTGTGAAGCCCTTACTGCGCTCAGGAGGGAAGTATATATTCTGGTCCTCCTATTCCATAGGGTGCTGGCACATTTTTAAATTCTGTTGTTGGAATGTATCTTCAAGCACCGATTTCCGTATGAGCCCCTTTGCAAGGAATTCGTAAAAATTATGATCATTTGAACAGGTACTTGAGTAAGCACACTCACTGTGCAAAGTCAAAGCCTTTCAGGCCCCATGGTCTGAGGTTTTACACGGTGGGAAGGACAGATTAGGAACTAGCTGAAATCTTTCTCTAGTATTTCATAGCAATGAGGACTGGGGAGAAACCTCAGAACCTCAGTATATATCCATATATATTTATACCTTAAGGTATAAATATGTTCCCTTCAACAGTTGATGTAATCTAATTTTTTGAATATATAAAAGTGTCTTTATAGTTATAAAAATTTATAAAAATCTGTGATAGTGATTAATATACACGTATATATACACACACACACATATATGTATGCATGAATATTTCCCCACCAAGGCAGCTCTGAGGTCTCTTTTGTTTTGCAAATTTGGCTAGAATTCTCTAGTTTTGTAACTTTTTAATATATTAGTACTATTTCCTATTGTGTTGATGTAAGAAAAATTGTTTAGGACCTTTTCCTGTGTGGATGGGTGTGGTTCAGAGACAATGCTATTGTAATAGTGGGATCTTTTCATTGTGTGTCAGTGTGATCATTATTCTTTTTTAACAAGGAAATGAACTTCATGCATTTCAGCTTTGGAAGACTTTAGGTTCATTTGGGTATGATATGCTATTTTTTTTAAAGATGCAATAATTGATGAAATTAGCATTTGTCTTACAATCCCAAGCTAAGCTGTATTTAGTGTTACATGGTTTTAGCTTGGGGTTTAAAATGCAAAATGGTCTTGGTTTTAAAATTTTTCTTCTATAAAATGGGGATAATTTTAAAAAACATCTTAGTTCAATGATTAAGAAAATTTAATGTGGAAAATATTCCTGTAATTTTTCCAATAGATCATCATTTATCCTTTGCTAGGACCATATGTAGAGAGAACTAATTGGTTTATAAAGTAGCCTCTTTCATTATCAGGTCCCTGTGGGTTATTTTTTTTTTTTTTTAGAAACAGAGTCTCACTTTGTCAACCTCCATGGAGTGCTATAATGTCACAGGTCACAGTAACCTCTAGCTCTTGGGCTCAGGTGATTCTCTTGCCTCAGCCTCCTGAGTAGCTGGGACTACAGGCGCCCACTGCAACGCTTGGATGTTTTCTTTGTTTGCAGTTTGGCCGGGGCTGGGTTTGAACCCAGTATATGGGGCTGGTGCCCTACTCACTGAGCCACAGGCCTCGCCCCAGGTCGCTGTGGTTTTTAATAGAAGGTTTTTATATAATCAAATTGGCATCTCTGTTTAAACTCTATTGTGCCTGGAGTTCTGCTTCTGGAACAACACATAAAAACTCTTCTTGCTCTTCAACACTCCAGACTCAATGTCAAAGTGTTATAAAATTGTTTTCAGGCACCATCTTAGTTTTCTCTCCTTCAGTTGAGACTCTAGTTTGTTCCGTAATTTTCACCTTATTGAGTTCCGGGACTTGAAGTAGCACCAACGATTTATTAACCAGGAGAAAGAGACAGTGATCTCAGCTCTCTAACTTTATATATGCCTTTCACTCATGATTGAAATTTAGTTTTTAGTCTTTCGTCATTTCAATTAATTTTGATTCTGTTCATTAATTTAAGGATTATAAATGTGCATAAGTAATGCCATCAGGTAAACTGAGGGGTGAGTACAAACTATAACCTTTACCCTTAAGAGATCTAAAATTTGAGAAACAAGACATATACAAAAATAAGATTTATTATGGAATGTGATCTGGATACTCTTGAGTGCATATAGGAATAAGGATTCATTCTTCCTGGAAGGATTAGAGAAAATTTCTTCAAAAACATAGGCCTTGTGTTTTTGGAAATGAGCAGGATTTCAATAGGTGGTAATAGGTATACAGTGAAATGAATGTTTCCATAGATGAAGTGTGAGCAAAGTCCTGAAACAGCCAAGTACACAGTGAGTCCTGCACTGCTGGATAATCTGGGGGGTGGAAGCTAAAGCCAGAGAGTGGCTGGGAAAAGAGGAGAGGAAATCTTTGAAGTTGGATCATTGGCATATTTATTTTTTAAATGATAATTATTCATTTAGTCTTTCAACCAATATTTATCCAATATCTAAGGTATATCAGGCATTTTGTTAGTTTATAAATAAAATTTGACATTCTTAATATTAATTATAGTGCTAGAATATTTTAATGGTCACCTCACCAGGTTTAATTATTTATTTTTCCATGGTTGAAGATAACTCTTTCATTTCTATTATTATGTTTATTTATTTATTGTTTGAGACAGAGTCCAACTGTGTCACCCTCGGTAGAGTGTTATGGCATCACAGCTCACAGCAACCTCAAACTCTTGGGCTTAAGCGATTCTCTTGCCTGAGCCTCCCAAGTAGCTGGGACTACAGTCACCCGCTACAGTGCCTGGCTACTTTTTTTGTTGCAGTTGTCATTGTTGTTTCAGCTGGCCCAGGCTGGGTTCAAACCCGCCAACTTCGGTGTATGTGGCTTGCCCTGTGCTACGGGCACTGAGCCCATTTCTATCATTTTGACCAGTATTTTATTTTTTTCTAACAATTTGGTCACACTTTTATCTGAGATGATTCCAAAGTATTTATTCCCTCAAAGTCAATTGTTTCAAAATTCAGAATCTTTCAAAGTTTAGGAATCTGATATAGCCTTTATGTATTAGGTAATAGGTATGCAGTGAAATGAATGTCTCCATAGAGGATGTTTCCATAAAAGATACTGCTTTCAGTATCTCCTAATCACATTATTCAGGCATTTTGCTGTTATTTAAATAAATTAATAATTTAATAAACTAATTATACAAGTAGATAAAAAGAGTCTATAAATATTCTCAAGTTAGCTTAGTTCAGGTTTAGTGTCAAATGAATTCTGTGGTAAATTTAGGACAGAACTTTCAGTTTTTAAAGATTCTGGATTTCAGAGGTATGGATAAAAGATAGATGACCTTTATTATATGAGATAAACTAAAACCTCAAATTTTCTATTCTAAAACTCTATATCTGTGCTATTTATTTATTTATTTATTTCTTAAATGCAGGACTTTAAGCTTAGTGAGGCTTATTGCTTCTCAGCCTTTTGGCTAAAATCAAGTGTTAGTAAACATTAATGGTTGGTTTAATTAATTGATTTCTTTTTCCATCAACTATATATCATGATTCTGTGGATCTGATGAAGTCTGACTCTTAATCATTCATCATCACACCTACTCTTTTTACCTCTCTTGGTTCCAACATTTTTTCAACTGAAAATGTTTGTCACTCATTTTAAGCCACCGTTAAAATCTAGGTGTGGCATTCTGCGAGAATTTGTTCCCGCACATTGACACAATACACTAAATTGACATGACCATGATAAAGCTAGGAACCCACTCAAAGTACAACCTCAATTTAGCATATTATTCACAAGGATATTTAATGAATTTTGTCAAATTTCTTGCTGAATCCAACCATGCAAAATTATTTTCTCAAGGAAATCAGGTCACCTTAGCGTAATTTGCTTATTCGAGTCTGTGTTTTATATTTGTTATTTTTTAGACTGAGGCTTTATGTGAAGTATACACAGTTTTCAGTGTGGTATCTTGTCCCTATTTTCCCTTTAGACAACTTGAATACTCTTTGCCTCTCCTTTTCTACTTCCTATCTCCCCACTTCCATGTTTCACAAAGATTATTAAGAATATCTGAATGTATATTAACTCCACATCATTAGTCAGGTCTTCTGCATTTGATAGAATTAATTCCAATATAAATTGCCCATCCCACACACATACTATGTAACTATAAACTGCATTTTTACAATAACCAAATCGTAGAATTACTTCTTCAGCACTTTAGTGACTTACCTTTCTGTATATATATTAGGATAACTGGAAGGCTGTCGACATTTTTTTTTTATATGTTTACATTGTGTTTTAGGAAAACGTCATACCGTTTCAGTTTCATGATCTCCAGAATGCTTCTCCCCCTTCCTCCCTTCCCTCTTTCCTTTTATTTATTTATTTATTTATTTATTTTTATCTGCTTCTTGTTGAACGTATTTATATCTATTACCCTTTCCACTTCTGGCTTTGCCAATTTCTTATATCAGTTTATGCATTTTATATTCTGATTTTTAGTTGGCTTCCGTTGAATGAATGAAACCTCCAGTTGCCCTACTGCATCCTCCTGAGCATAGTAAATACTTTTATTGACAAAGGCAACATGTGACTCTCAGATAACCATGCCAAAAAGTATCTGCAACCATCATAGGACACTTAAACATAGTAAACATTTTTGTGGGGTTTTTTAATTTTATTTTTGAGACAAAGTCTCATTCTGTTACCTGGATTAAAGTTCAGTGGTATCATCATAGCTCATGGCAGCCTCAAACTCCCGGGTTCAAGTCATCTTCTCACCTCAGCCTCCTGAGTAGCTGGGCCTACAGGCATGTGCCACTACACCGAGCCAATGAAAAAAAAAATTTTTTTTTTGTAGAGACAAGGTATTGCTATGTTGTTCAAGCTATTCTCAAACTTCTGGCCTCAAGCAGTTCTCCCACGTTTCCTCCCAAAGTGCTAGGATTATAGGCATGAGCCGCTATACCTGGCTCTTTGGTGAATCTTGAGCTCAGGAGCTTGAAACCAGCCTGAGTAAGAGGAGACCCATCTTTACTAAAAATAGAAACACATTTGCTGGGCATTGTGGCTGGCACCTGTAATCCCTAGCTACTCAGCAGGCTGAGGCAGGAGGATCATTTAAACCCAAGAGTGTGAGGATGCTGTTGATACCGGAATTTCAGGTTCTTGGTCTCGGCGATATGAAGAATGAATTGATGGACCACAGGATCAGTGCTAAGTCAGAATTTATTTACAGAAACAAAACTTACAACAACTATAAAAAGCAAACCTCCTGGCAGAGAGAACCCATGAGGGGAACAAGTTCTCCTGCTCCCTCTTCGAGGTCTGTCTTTGGGCTCTCTGCTCAGGGGTTTATATAATAGCCCAGGGGTTGTTTTTCTAGGGTGTGAGTCCTGTCAGTTACAGCCAACTGTCCAGTGAACTCTCAGGCCCTGGAAACTGACAGGAAATCCACCAGTCAGAAGTGCCTGTGGAGGAGACAGCCATGCTCAGAAGTGGCAGGTGTCGGGCCCTTGCAGCAAGCTGGTTCCTCCATCCCAGGAGCATCAACACCTCCAGGGCTAAAGCAGCAGGTCGTGGTACTGCCTTGTCCTGCATCACTGTGAGCTAGGATGATGCCTCAGCAATCCAGCCTGGACAACAGTGAAACTCTGTCTCAAAACACAAACAGAAACAAAAACAAAACAAAACACATAAATATGTATTATTTTCCAACCAAGTAATATTTAATCATATGTTTAAAATCATATTTTCATGGTGCCGTTACATAGTCTATACTGAGACTCTAACATCTCACAAGTTTTATTTCTATTTCATAAAAAGATTTCTTTTTTCTTAGATTGAGTTCATTTTTGCTTTAGAGTATCTTTCATTTGGGAAAATTAATTTACTTATTCAGAAGATGACAACCCAGAGACAAGAAGAGTATCAGAGATTTAGAGTATACTTGGGACAGCTAATTTTGGTGCATGGTAATAAAACAGGATGATCTTCTTTGGTAATGCTTTATCTTTGAATGAGGCAGGGGCCATGGTTCATGTACTTCCTACACTTTATTGTGGCTAGTCAAGACTTCAACTGACTAGCCTTATGGGTCTGTACCAGTTTTGTTTATATAGACATGGTCTACCTCCTAGAATTACATAGAGTAGAGAAAATTAAAATTTAGGGGACTAACATGCCCAGCTGGTAGTATCCTCTACTTTTCTGGCTCTACTTTAAACATAGATCAGTTGATTGATCTATCTATATTTATATTTGCTTGAAGAAAGGTGAAAATGAACTGACCTCAAAGTGTGTATATGGGGTGTGACAGGTGTTAAGTTTTCTAGGAATGCCAGGGCATGATCATTGAAGGAGAGAAATTAATTCTGGTGTTCTTTTAGATAACCATACTCACTTTTGATTAGGATATAAGCAAACACTAAATCCTGCTGTTAGTAAACTTATCCCCTTGATATAAATCAATATCTGATTAAACTAAATTATATATTGAATATCAGAATAATAATCCGAAAGATTTCATATGTGTTTGAGATGGTCATTGTCCTTTTAAACTATTTATCACTTTTATATCAACAAATCTATTCTCTCAATAAATTATCTCATTAAATATTAGGAAATGTGTATCTTATTGTATCTGTTTAGATTAGGCACATTGGTTCCCTCTAACAAGATTTGTCTATGCATTCCAAAAAATTCACTGGAACTGATGTTATTGGCTATTAAGGCCAATTAAAAAAAAAAACAAAACTTTATCAACCTTTAAATTGGAGGATATATTTTGCAAGTGATTTTGTTATTTTCCTTTGTTGCCTGTGCTCACAAATGTTTGCGTGTATCTACATACATGTATAATATTTTGATTAACCTGCTTGTGAAGTATTTGTACAGTAAACAAGGGATGTGTGTGTGTGTGTGTGTATGATGAAAAAGCAATTGTCACATTGTAGAATTAGAGAATTTGACCTTTTTTGTTTGTTTGTTAGTAATAAGAGTAGCTTTATACTGTCACAGAATAAACGAGAATGGTTTCTCGCATCTGAATCTGAAGGGAAGCAATAGGGACTCCCTTAGTATAAAAGGCACAACAAACCTCATGCCACCTCGGAGACAGTAAACCAAAATTGTCTTCAGGTCATGCCTTCTGGCTCCAAATAACACAACCTCCGCCTAATCAACGGTGTTTTCTACCTCGGAAAGCCATCTTGTCATTTATTTATAAATTGTTTACTGCAGATTCTGCCTCTCGAGAGTTTAGTTTAATAAACAAATCTGCGCACAGGGCACCAGCCCGCGCCTTGACCCCGCGCGCCGGGTCACGGTGAATCTCCAGCCAAACGCGCCCCTTCTGTGGCTCAGAGGCCGCACCGGGCTCGTCTGCGGAAGAATCCACCGCCGAATTGAAGGCCTTGATGGAGCAGTTGAAGTTCAGGCATCAAGAAGCAGAGCGGCGCGGGAGCTGCGGCTCCACCAGCCCAACCCCTGCGCGCAGCCCCGCGCGGCCCGGCCGGACGCCGCCGTGATGCGGCCCGAGCTCCGCGGGGCCCTGAGTGCGGTGGTGGCAGCGGCGGCGGTGGCGGTGGCGGTGGTGGCGTCGGCGGCGGCGGCGGGGGCCGCGCGGCCAGGTGTGAGCCGCAGGTTGTCGCCGACATCTGTTCTGGCGGCGGCGGCGGCCTCCCCAGCCCGCAGCGAGCGCCACGATTGTCAGCCGAGGCGGTTGAGAGCGGCAGCGCCGTTTTGGTCTCACTCTCGCTGCCTGGAGGCCTGAGACACCAAAGGTAGGAGCGGGGCGGACACAGCTGCGCTCCCAAACTTGCCTTAGGCACAAATAAGAGATGTAATGTAGTCTGACTCCGCTGTGGTGGGGAGACGAGGACAGAAAACCACTTCAGAGACAACTTAGCGCTGCAACATCTGCCACCGAGTTTCCAGGGAGTGACAGGGGACAGCAGGTACGGATCCAAGTCTCCACATAAACAGCCTCCATTAAGCCAGGCGCTCTTTGAAGGGGCCTCCATCAAACGTGCCCGAGTCCGCAGCAGGAGTTTGTTTGGTTTTCAAAGCAGTGTTTTGTTTTTCGCAATAACAAGGTAATTTATAAATGATGCATTACCATGCGTTCTCCTTTTTGATTTGAAAAGAGAGAGAGGGACGCAGAAAGGCAAAGGAAGAAGAAAGCGCAGCATTAGTTTTGGAGTTGTTCCACAAACCAATTAAACCTCCAAGGAGCTTCTTGGCTGTAATGGAGGTTATGTTAACCTTCACTAGGCAGGCCCTCTTCAGCGGTGAGTAGAGACGTGTGTGCACTCCAGTTGAATAGTCCTGGCAGCACCCGTGAAGTACCGCTGATACTTGTTTTTAAACTTATAATGGTAGGGTTCTTACCACATGGAGAAATTAGTTTTTTTGCAATTTTTTAGTAAGATAAAACTTAGAAAATTGCACTGGCTTTGTTTTCTATTCATAAAGGCTTCATACTGAATAGTTGTATATTAAAAATAAAATGGTAAGTCAAAAAAGTAAGCAAAGATTTTCTTTTGGGGGAGTCCCCCTCCATTACTTAAAAGAACAAACTCAAGAATTTGTTTTCACTGAGTATTGTGAAGTCTCCTAATTGTGCGCACCTGCAGCGTATGGCATACTAGAACTGGTTAAAGTATTAGCTGCACAGCAAAGTTCCAGAGTATGGGAAACTGTTGAAGATTCTGTAGTGATGTGTCTTATTATCATTCATAAAGCTTAGGCTTCCTCGCCAGATGGAATAGCTCCTTGACTGGTCTGAGATAATGGTAGAACTGCTGACTCAAAGGTGTCCTGTGGAGCTAAACGAGGCAGGGAGCAGTGGCCTGGGAACAGCCACCTAGGCGTGGCAGACTTTTCATACTGGTGGTGAAAAAGCAATATAAGTACTGTACATAGTTCTCAATGTGTCCAAGACTTTGTTAATTGTGCAGATGTAATTTTGTTTTTTGAAATGATTGATGGATGCTTTTAAAAAAGATGTCCATTCTGACAGAACACAATCCCAGTCCTTCAATTTTTATCAATAAAAGTCTACAGCAAAGCCAAACAAAAATACCAGAGAACATAGGTAGCACAAGTTCGTGTTAAAAAACAGAGAAGCCTGATCACCTCAAAGGCAAATCATTTGGGCTCTACTTTTTCTTTTTTTATTCACCTCTAGTTCTGTCAGTCATGCTCCTGAATTCTCAGGCTGAAATTCCCTGCCCTTTGTGCTGGCAGCATCCTCAACCATCACTTGGAATCCCCTGATGCTCTCAAACCACCCAGGGTTTAGTGTTTAGTGCTGGTAAACCACTAATCCACTTCATCTTCAGACTGAATAAGTATCTTGATTGCAGAGATTTTTACACCACACTTCAGTTATGGTCCCCTACACAGGTGCCACCTGTGTAAGGTGTGAACCACTTGTGGGTCTTTCAGAAGAGATTGAAACCTTCACTCAATTGATTTGATATTTCAAATCTCTTCAGTGTCGGGAATTATACTGGTAATGACAGCATTCTTTTTTAAAATTAATTTTTAAAATATTTTTATTGATCATACGGGTTACTCAATGCCATTATTTCAAAAGCCATTTTTTTTTTTTTTAACAACTACATTCTTAAACTTAAGTTTTTAGGTTTCATCTAAATATTGTCTCCTGTAGCTGAACTTTGTAATAGATCTTAGGGGCTGTAAGGAAACCTTTTATTTTAGCCTCCATCCTACTGCATAGAAAATATCCACGGTACTTTCGTGTATTTCCTCTTTCATATTAAAATGATTGTTTCATTTTTAATGATTGTTTATATTAAACTGATTGTTTACCTTTTATTTCTATAAAATCTCAGATTTATTATGGATTGTTAGGCCAGTTCTGATGTGACAACATTGGAGAGACTAACCACAAAACTTTTCTGCCCTTTATATTTCTACTAGAATCTTTCATTTTTATTGTCTCTTTCCTTTACGTTTAAGGAAAGACATCTTTAAAGTACCATTATATCTTGTTTAAATTAATAAAAGTAATTAAATTTAGTTTATACATATATGAAAGATAACATTTTTACTAGATAACATTTTACTGCAATAACCCATGTTATAAACATGCCATTGTTCCTATCAGTATAATCCACTGACTGAGTGTGCTTATTTGTATATATGAAAGTGTGTATAATATGTTTAATATAAATATGTAGAGAGATATTCCTGTAGACATTTTTTCAGCGTGTATGTCATCCACTATGTTTCATGGAATATAACAAATTCATGAAATAGAATTCTTTATGGCACTATTTCTTAGCTTTAATAAAACCATCTCTCAATTATATATATATATATATATATATAAGCTGGCAAAGTGCTGACTTAGTCTGATTCCCTGAAGTGACATACAGAATATGCAAAATTTAACCATTGAAATTACAAAAAAATTAATTTTTTTCAAAGAACATGTAAATAGAACTAGCATACTTAATGATGCTACTCCTCTGCCCCTAAATCTATCTTGATTAAAGTTGATCGGCAACCTTTTGATAATCAAGGAACAGAAGTTATTAGTCTAAGTATCCTTTTCTCAGATTAATCTATTGATTTAAGAAATTTAACTTTTTTCCATCCTCTGTGAATTTTGAGACAATGAGGGAATACTTTAAAAATATTAAGAGTTAACCTCTGTCATCCAGGGCTCACCATGTTATTTTGTTAGGTACATAAACAGCTTTGATGTGGAATATCTTGAAGATATCAATTAAATTATCCATTTGGGAGCAGAAATGTCTACACACATATAGTTTTAACTTTTTTTCTGTTTTTGATTACTTTTATAAACTCTTAAATATTTTTCGTTATAGAGGGTTAAATTATATATTTATTTAAACGTTGTATTCCCTGGAACAGTTGTTGGTGACATACCACATATCTACGTATACATATACACAACTTCTAAGTCAGACAGGCAGTGAATTTAATCACATTATAATTTCTCATAATTTAGAAACACCTATGCTATTCTGTATATATTAAAAAAATTATATATACGCAGATTTTATTTTAGAGCTCAGAAGACACTGTCCAAGGGGGGAAATGTAGAGCGTTTCTTACTTACACAGAATATGTTGTGATGGTGCCATCTGTCTGCCGGGCCCCCATTTACAGGTTTAGGTCAAGGAAAGCTTCATAACTCTGTGAAGGAAACTAAGTTGAGTAGGAAGCTTTTATTGTCCCCTCCTGCTTAAAAATGTACTTTTAGTAATACATTATATATTATGCAAATATATAAATTTAAGGAGAAGTGGATTTTTATATTGGTAAGTAACCTTCATTTCACTTTTTATTTACAAATAAACACTAGGATTTTTATAGTATGATCAATAACATGTAATAATAATAATTACTTATAACCACTGAGTAGTTTCTCTTCCAAATTGCCCTATATCATCTTTATTTACAATTTCTATAATTCCACTGTGATCAAATTATAATCTCTAACATTTGAGGGGTTGAAACATATCATTTTGAGGTATAAAATAAAAAAAATTATTTTTCATGTTTTATAAATAGCAAATAGTTAAATAAGAAAGAAAATATCAGTGGATATTCATTGACAATTTTACTTTTTCTAACTATAGATTAGAAATTTAACATATTTTTAATTTCAAAGGACTATATTAAATTTCCTTTCTATTATCCTTATGCTTATTAAAAGTTAATGATATTGGGATAGTTTTTTCAAACTTGTTCCAGTTTCAAAATTTTATTTTCTAATATCTTTCTCCTAAAATAACTCTTTTTTACTTAGAAACGTGGCAAGAAAGATGTTTCTAATTTCTCAAACTTCATACTCCCTTAAGGCTTTTCAGGCAAGTCATTGTAATGAAAATAATACACACTGCATAGGTAATATTTATTTCACAATCTTGTTCTGTACTAAGCATATTTATTTTTTGAAAATTAGAGATTTCTTTTTTTAAATTTCTTTTTATTTTTTATTAAATCATAGCTGTGTACATTAATGCAATCATGGGGTACAATGTGCTGGTTTTATATATAATTTGAAATATTGTCATCCAACTGGTTAACATGGCCTTCATGGCATTTTCTTAGTTATTGTGTTCAGACATTTATAGTCTGCATTAATTAGAGATTTCTAACACCTTTTTAAAAAATCAAGCACTGTATCCTTACTAGGGCCATTTCCCTACAGTAATGATTTTTAAAACATTACATTACGAATTCAGTATATTTTATTCAAATGGCTTTAAGACCTTGCACTAGTTAGGACTGGAAACACCCACCCTTACTTCCTCACTCATGTGTCTTAGTTGCCTAACAGAGTAAGTCTGTAAACACTTAAAAAATACATAGCATACAGGTCAAAGTTGTAATGACGGATTACTCTCTGTTTATCTTCTCTAACTCTTTCGTTTGTCTCCCTTCTCCTACGTCCTAGTATTGATTGATTTGTAAGTTTTAACCTCACCTTTCCGTTTCTCAAATCCCCCTTTTCTCTAGAGAACCGGTGGACGTCCCCTGTTTCATCACTCTCTCCAGGCACATCATTCTTAGAGAATTCTGTCCTCCTTCCTGAATTCTACTTGCATGTCTCAAAGAGCTTATATGAACATTCCACGTGGGTGCCCTATAGTTACTGCAGTATCTGTTTTCAGCTCTGCTGAAGGATATTCTTCCTGTATGGTGTTCTGATTCGGTGATCTGACTCCTCTCGGTTGTTGGCTCCCTTCACCTGTTGTATCTGAGCTAAGGCCCAGTGGACGTCACTGTGGTTCCCACACTTAGTGCTCAAAATCACGATTTCTAACTTCCCAATCTGAGTACGGTGTCCTGTGGCACTAGATAACATTATTACTCTACAATACGCATGAGACATTGATTTGAGGAACAGAATTTTGTTTGTTAATGTCCCTCTAAGGGACATTACTATCATTAAGGACACAGATGAACTCATGAAGAATACATAGTGATTTGTAAGAGAAACGTCATTTGAATTTGTAGAATTAAAAAATTTGTTTTTATTACTCATTATTTTATCTTCATTACTCCAGAAATTAAGCTACTTAGAAAATTAAGATGGGACAATTCTGAAATTTGAATGATTTCCTTTAAAGATATGGCTGAGGATGTGAATGCATAAAAATGTTATTTATATAGCACTAAAATTTGTCATTCGGGGACATATAATTAACTCTATTAAACATTTTTTTGAGTTATAAAAGCATGACACAATCATCCTTTAGGTTAAACTTAGAATGAATGAACGCTTGTAATTTTTATTAATTCTCTTTTTCAGGATATGTTTATCCTTTTTTTGCTTGAAGCTGCATTTTTCTCATTTTTTCTAAGACAGATTCAATCTTTGTTTCATATTTGACCCAAGAAACATTTTCAATGATAGGAATGCTTGTGAGGACTGTATTTGTTCCAGGAAAATATTATATTTTAATGTCAATCTCTTGCATAATCATCTCATTAGTCCAGTTCACAGAAATGCTGGCTCTTCTCAACGAACAGTGAGAAGGAGGCTGACGATTTAATTCCGTTCCTACTTTTCAGAAGAGGTGCGGTGGCTCTAATTGTCTCCTGAATCCAGATTTATGAACTAGTCCTGCGCTCTTAACTAGATTAGTTCTTTTTCCATTAACTGCTTAAAGTAGGGCAGCTGTCCGAGCTCTTGGTTGTAAATTGCTAATATCTACTTCATTAATCTCAGATACAAAAATCAGCAGATAACAGGATCAAAGTTTCAGGGCCCTGGGTTTTCACAGCCTGAAATGAACACGAAAGGGAGACAGTGGGGGATTGAACTGATGGGAGGAGTGTTACTTTGGGGAAAAGGGGATGACTTCTTTCATTAATCTTCATTAATTGCCAAGAGTTTTAAGTCTGAGTTATTAACACTGATGTTAAGCTCTTAATACATTGTTCATGCTTTGGCATCAGATGCTCTTCTATGTGATAGAAAGCTTGGGAAGGAGGGACGCGTGTGTGTGTGTGTGTGTGTGTGTGTGTTTGTATCTCATATAAATATTTTTCACTTGTATCTTTTAAGCATTTCTCTGGGTTAGTATTCAGGCCTTCGCCTTTTGACAGATATGTAGGGCAGTTAGGAATGATAGGCAAGTATCAATAAATCCAAATAAAATCTCTAGTTATAGCAACAGAAGTAAATGTAAATAATATTACTTTCATATTTACCAGCATACAAAATATTAATAGTAATACTTCACTGAAAAGGAAATGTCAGATTATGAAGTGCAATAGCAGAGGGAGAATCAGGAACTAGAAAAGGGAAAAGAAAAGAAGAAAGGATGGGTGCGATGGCTCAGGGCTCGGTGAGGTGGGAGGATGACTTGGGCTCAGGAGTTCCAGACAGCCTGGGCAGGAGGGAGACCCCATCTCTACTACAAGTAGAATAAAACTATCTGGATGGATTTCCTTCAGCTGAGGAGCTGGAGGTTGCCGTGAGCTGTGATGAAACCTCTGCAGTCTAGCTGGGGTGACAGAGCAAGATGCTGCCTCAAACAGAGAGAGAAAAAAAAAAAGGAAAATGAGATGAAAAATGAGGAAGAGATCATTATTTCACTCAACGACTTGCGTGCAGTAGGAAGAGGAAGTGGTAGTAAATAATAGACTGCAAAGCCCGTGTTTTTAAGGTTGCATATTTCACTACTTGCAGCCCCAGTCATTTGCAGGTAAACAGACTGAAACTTATAGACTCAGGAATCTTTTCTTAAAATCGGGCTGTTCCATTCATACCATGTGGTTCATGTCCCTTTACTATGGAGTCTGTGGTATTCTCTGATGCTTTTCATTGTGCAATTGCAACTAATAACGTTAATTATGAGTGTTTTTCCTATCAAAAAGGCTTGTAATTCTTCAAGGGAAAATCTTTATAAAATGGATAAGGCTTACAACTTCACAGGGTTGGCTTTGAGAGGATGTTTCTTCTTTGCAGCAGTTTTTTCTTCCTTCCACATAAATTGGAATACCTAACTTTTGAAAAGGGGAGGACACTTTCTTTTCATTAGAAAGATTTAGAACTTAAATTCAGCTGATAGTCATTGAGTTCCTACTCTGTCTTAGGTAGATTTAATGGTGATCTCATTTTTGTTTTAATGGTGCTAAGAATTAGGAATTCAGAATGCATGCATATTACTAATGTACATTAAGTTTAGCATGCATCTGCAAATAAAATATTTAGAAGTGGCAAGAAATTCCACAGAAATTTCATATGCTGTGCAGAATAAGGAAGTTTGCTTTACAATGGACTTCAGAAGTTACGTAATTCAACTCTTTGCTGTACTGTAACTTCCACCCCATGTGGATTCTTCCCCAGAAAGAAAAAACACGTTCAAAGGCACAAGAGGGATGAAATAGCTTATGTATTCCAGAAATTGCATGTTGCCTTTTAGGCTGCAGCAAGAGGTTGGGAGCTGGGAGGTAGGTTATAGAAAGAAGGCAGAATTTTAGAGCATGTGCTAGAGCCCTGGATGGCACATGGGGAAGAACATTGCACTGGGTGCCAGCGGACCTGGGAACGTGTGCTGGTTCATCAGCTGCAACCGGGGACAGGCTTCCTTATCTTTCTAGTCCTCAGTTTTCTTATTTGTATATAAAGAAATAAAGGATCACAAAGACATCTTTGAATTCTAGCAGTTTTTTTCTTTTCATATAATTCCTGCTAACCCAGCCTTAAGAAGATTCAACTTTTCCTGCAATGCTCATAAGGGCATCCCAAGACCTGCACACGGCCTCGCAGAGAGGAGACATTAATAATTTTTGATAAATGAAAGAATTAATGCAGATTTAAAAGTCTAGTTTATTGTTTAAAATGTTTAAATTCATACTTTTTAGTATTTAGATATTGCATAAGGCCAGCAATAATTAATAAATATCTGTAAAATAATTTAATCACAGCTATCATTTTATTTAATGCTGTTATCAGCAGAGGGGTACTAATGTGTTCCTGTCATTATATACATAGAGATACATGCCACTGTCCTCCCATTGGGTCACACTGTAATTGATTTTCCAACTTGAGCTAACAGTAGTGGACAAATGTTAAATGAAAATCAATCACTTTGACGTAAATCAGCTAAATACACTTCTTTTATTAAGTGGTCTTCTTCCTTATAGCTAACTAGATGGTAAATAACACTTCCTGGCCTCTGACCTCTGGCCCCTGAAGGCTCACCATGTAAATTTTGCTACAACTTATGTTTCAAAATTTACTGGTCACTTTTACATACAAAGCACAACAGTTTTAAAGTCAATGCTTTAATTATAATTTATAGGCTCGTATATTGAACTGAGAAAATTGTAACAATGAAATCAAATTGAAAAAGCCAAGATATTGTATAATGTAGAAGTACTAGTGAACATTTAATTAACATAGGAGACCCGAGTGACTATCTAAACATAAAATATTTAAAATGTAAATATTAAGCATTTTAACCAAGCATACTTTGTAAATATTAGGGCCAGAAAATTATTTATGGATTTATTTTTGTTTACCCACAGATACTGTGAAGGAACCAATACTTAAGAACAATCATGAACCTTACATACTTAGAAAAATGAAATATGACTAGTGATTAAAAACGAATCATCATTTTGTTCTTACTATTAAAGTATTAAATGTAATTGTTCCTAATCTATAAAACCCAAAGGAAGAGTTCTACCTGAAGGCTGAGATTATGACATAATCCCAAATTGTATTTTCCAAATATCAGAGCTTTCAGATTCACTGTAGAAAAGCCATAATTTTTAGTTGAGGATGCTGTTGGCAATTCATAAAATTTATTGTTTATAATTCACCCTTAAACTCTAGTTTTCAGAATATTTCATCATCATTTTAGACTTGAGTTAAATGTATTCTGAATTTAGCGTTTATTTCTCGGATCATTCTCTCTGAGAGCTCGAGCGCTCAGTTTGATCTATGGAGTAACTGGTTCCACTTATCAAATTTATCCCTTGATCTGTCTGAAAATAGTGTGCCCAAAATCATCTCACAAAAATAGAACTCTGAAATGGTCTTTAAAATACCTCTTTACCGTATTAGTGAAAATTGAGCCCAATAGGCTGCCAGCCATTCTTTTTAAGATACATCCGCAGTGAGAGAGAAATGGGAGCTGGAGGATGTGCATCTGAAGGCCGACCGAGGCCTCCTCAGTCTATCTGCCATCAACACTGTGTCAACACTGTGTCCTGTGCTGTGTGCTTTCCTCCTTAAATTCCTTACATGTGGAGGCCAGGGGTTCCCCATGAGATAGCTGTCTTAGAACCCATTGTTTTGATGACGCATCTTGAAAGACTTTCATGTCTTGACATACTCACATTATTATTGTTGTTATTATTTTGGTGAGAAAATACCTTTTTAACAAATTGTAAGAAATAAGTCTCCCTTATTCCTAGGGTATCATTCTGTATACTCCCCCTTGTATAAAAAAATAGTAATGAAAGACAATTTATATTACTGAAGACTTAAGAAAAATATACATATAGTTTACATTTTGAAGCTTACATGTATACTGTATGTATACATGTATACTATATGTATACTATATGTATACATGTAAAAAATACTATAATATTTATAGTATACATTTAAAAAATTGTTTTATGGACACTGCTTTGTTTCCAAAACCTTCTTAGGAATAACAAGTAAGATTTTGGATTAATAGTATTAATAAAAAATATATATATAAGATTATAGGTGAATATCTCTTAGAATTTTCAAATTGTAAATGCTAGCATTTTTCTTTTTGATATGTTGGAAAACATGAGCACTTAAACACATTTCTGACTCGCCTTCTAAATTTTTGGTTAAAAAATTTCTTAGTAAAATTAAGCAGAAGAAAATGAGCCGTAAGTAGTCAACAGATTGTTATCTTATTTAAGAGAAATACTTTTTAAAAAAATTAATGATTTATAGATAATCTCCACCTACTAGGAATTTATTATGGTCTAGTTGGAATGGAGGGAAAGTAAAGCCTCAAAAATTGTAATCCAAAGTAGGGCAAGCAAAATTAACAAATAAAAACAAACAAAAAATATTCAATTATGTGGTCAGTATGGATTCTAATTTCTAATCCATTTCACCAATTTATGGCCTCCAAATAAATACTGTGATAAATACTGTGTTTTGAAGAAACAAAATGATATTTTTACTTTATATGAATTTTCAGTAATGCATACATGAATATACTATAATCTGTAATATATATCATATAGCAAAGAATTTATAAAATATAGGTGTATACAGATACACACGTGTGCACACATTAATATATTTGAAAACCTTACAATTATAATTTTACATCAGATAATCAATGGTTTAAAAATATGCTAGAATTAGGATATGAGAGATTTAATATAAAATAAAATTAACCTTTTCTTCTTGAGCACCATTGAAACTCCAGAATACTTAGTCCACAGTTATCAATATGTTTGTAATCTACTCAAAGGACCAAGAATCCACATATAGAAAGTAAAATAATGATATATTTAAATATCAATTCAAGTCAGTAACAAAAGAGATGTTACAGGTGCTGCATAATTGATCTTCAAATGAGTGATCTACACCCCACTTGCTATTTAAGTTATTAAGGTAAAGAACTTTAGACCAAGAGGTAAGAAAAAGAGATTTGAGTTAATCTCAAAGGATTTGTACAGGTACAGAAGGTAGGAAATATTCAGTTATTGTCTTTGGCAACTTTTGAGCTATATGTGGGAAATTGTAAGGAATAAATTTAAGTCCTATTTAGTTTTAGAGGGTCTAATGCAGTGGTTCTCAACCTGTGGGTCATGACCCCTTTGTAACAATGAAAATTCATCCTGCATATAAGACATTTACAATTCATAACAGTAGCAAAATTACAGTTAGGAAGTAGCAACAAAAATAATTTTATGGTTGGGGGTTACCACAACGTGAGGAACTATATTAAAAGGTCACAGCATTAGGAGGCATTAGGAAGGTTGAGAACCACTGGTCTAATATATTAGACTAACACTTGCCAATGAATATCTAGCAAATATTGATTACACTCTTTCTCAAGTTTAAAGTTTAAAAAATCCTGAGTCCCTCTAGACTCTGTTGAATTTTTTTTTTTTTTTTTTTTTTTTTTGTATTAGGACTTTATGAAAACAGGTTGGTTTGTGGTTTATTTTGTTTTGATTTTAAGTTACTGGCTTAGTGGCAGGAAAATGCTCTTAGAAGGATTGAAGACAAAAACAGAAAAAGGACGAAACCATTCAGCTAGAACCCCAGCGAGTGCCAGAGACAATGTTCCATCAGAACAGGACAGTCTGAATGGAGAGGAAGCCCCGGTGCGCCTGATGACTAAGAGGAGCCAGATGTACCTGAGCGAGGGCGCAGCAGGAGGGCATGAGGATGGTGCCCTGGACTTGAGCTTGACAGAGAGGTAGGGATGCTCAGTAAGAAGTTAGAAATACTAGATTTGGCAAAAAAAAGTTAGGCCTAGACATACAAACAAGAGAGGCTGTGTGTTTAGATAATTGAAACTGTGGAAGTGTTTAAGCGAGGGAGGGTCAGTTCTGCTCTACTTTAATATTGGACACTTTCCCTCTTGTGCGTCGAACGCGGCATCTGTTTTAACTTAGAATAGCATCACGACCTCTCCTCAGCTTCTATCCTTATTTTCCAATTCTTTGCCATTTTTATTTTTTCTTTGTGCTTTTTCTGTGCCATTTTTGACAGCATTGAACGTACCAAAGCTGGAGTATTTGAATAACTCACAGAGTGGAGTGGGAGTGGGAAGAGAGGAGAAGAGGAAAGAAGGGACAGAAGCTTTGGTTTGGGAAGTGTTGAGTCTGTTAGCTGGCCACAGCTATTTTCACAGCTTCACTCCTTTCAGAGATGTAGATTTAGAGCTACCAAGATGTAGCCTTTTTTTCTTTCTAAAACAGTTGGGAATTTTGTAAATTAAATTGACAGAAACATAACTGCGAGATGAAGGTGTACAGGGTCTTACAAGCCCTTGTATGTGGGAAATAGGTGTTAAAGAATGCTTGATACTTTTAGAGCTGTGGTTCTCAGCCTTCCTGATGACTCCTAACCCCACGACCCTTTAATACAGTTCCTCATGTTGTGTGACCCCCAACCATAAAAATATTTTCATTGCTACTTCATAACTGTAATTTTGCTACTATAATGAATCGTAATGAAAACATCTGATATGCAGGATGTATTTTCATTGTTCCAAAGGGGTTGCGACCCACAGGTTGAGAACCTCTGTTTTAGAGGAATACAGCAAATAGTAACTATTGAAATCTTGAATAGACTGAGGCAAGAGTATGGATGGAGATTATAAAGGAATTTTTAGCTCTATGTCTACAACCATTTCTACGATTGATGACCCAATGGTCTTAGGATGACTGTTCAGTTAAAAAAAAAAAAAAGGAACAGATATTGAACAAAATAGTGAATATTAAGTAAGAATTTTTTAGGAATTTA
Organism: Loris lydekkerianus; assembly: GCA_963574355.1. NCBI lineage: Eukaryota > Metazoa > Chordata > Mammalia > Primates > Lorisidae > Loris > Loris lydekkerianus. The sequence goes on along the minus strand of CAUYPK010073375.1, from coordinate 40,837 downwards.
AGTTTTCTAGCAGTTCTGTAGCCTTTATTAGAATCATAAATATTCAAAGAGAATAGCTTTATCTGATAGCTGGTTTTTTTTCTTTCTTAATCATAAAATTTTGAATGTAATCATCAGGCATATATCTTTTTAAATACCAGATAATAATTCATAAATTATAGTACCCATAAGCTGATGGGTTCTCAGCAAAACTTTGTACCAATGAAACATGTTTACCAACAGAAAGCAATTTTAGTCTAGATTTCATCAACTTGTTCAGGAAAGAACTGGGCTTAGGAGAAAACTAAATGTATTATATATTTCTAGGTGCCTGCTGTGTTACATTTATTTTCTTATTTCATCCCCCCCCCCAAAAAAAATAGGTTCTCCATTATGCACGTGGAAAGTTAACAAAGGTTAAATGGCTGGTTAAGTTGTGACATTTCAACTCACAGTTTCCTGACATCAAAGCTTTCACTTACATTGGGGTTAGTAACTTATAAAAATAATGTGCCAAAAAAGTAAATTCTTGAGGCCTTGGAGACACTGCGATTTTACGTGTTCGTTTTTGTGTGGAGTACTCAGCACTGATGGACCTTTTACCTTGCTGCAGCAGCCTGTACTTTCCCAGGAAGATCTCCATTCATCCGAGGTCTGTAGCAGTGTGGGCGCCCACCTGGGACAGGGACAGCTGTGACAGCTGAATCCAGCCCTTGTCATCCTGAATGGCCTGCCTTTGACACTTTATCCTAGCCATCCTTGTTTAGTATACAATGTCTTGCATTAGAATAATTACTACCTGTCACCCTCTATTTAGCAGATAGCTGTTAGTCATCCAGGCCTGTAAGCGTCACGTGATAATGTGCCAAACCCACGTTGCATCCTGTGGTCTCGTGCTGTTTGGAGGTGCTCACATCCTCCCTTTCCTTTTGCTCACAAGATTTAAATCTTTAATTTATACCTACATTTATGAATTTTCATTCCGTCATTCCTATTGAAAGGCTTATTCTTCTTAGTTTTTAAGTAATAGCTGGACTTTTCTTAAGGGGTAATGTTTTTCTGAACATAAAGCACCACCAGTGGATGCAGATTCTCTTTTCATCCTGGTAATTAACCCTGGAGAGCTCCGAGGAAGGAACAGCAGCCCTGGCTCAAGGACATGGTGATGGTGAAATCCAAAGGGTGTCAGTCAGGTATAGCGAGGATTATGACACCTACATGGAAACTTTGCTTCACGTCAAAGATCAAGGCTACTTAGGAAGGCTTGACGTTTGACGTTTTTTCCCTGCACCTCCTTGTCCTTCTTTGCATTTAGTTTGAAAGAGATGGACAAGGATTCACTAAATTGCTGAAGTGGCAATGAAAAAACAAAGTACATCATGTTTTTTTTTTTTTTTTTTTTTATTATAGATAAAAATATGCACCATAGGTTGTAGTCATCATAATGTTGTATATTTATTGAATGGGTTTAGGAATTCTTTGTCTCAGAGATTGAAGGTTGAGACTCTTTTTAGACTTGTATAATCTTTGTTTTGCTTGAGACCTTATTCATAGGCATCTACTATGGTTTATTTTACTTAGGAGAGTTAATCTAAAATGTGCTTCTGAATTTCTGTGCATCTTAATTTGATACTTTAAGAAAACAAAATAAGTTGTGCCTCAAATTCGGAATAACACATGCTTTGTATTTATTATGTGACTTACCCCAGCTTTATTGTCGTAAGGCCAGATTCAAATATCAGCTTTCTAATTCACCATCTGATTGGCCTTGAGCAAGTTTCATGACCACTCTGAGTCTTTTTATTTAAACAGAGTTTTTAACAGAGGCTTCTTACATAAACCACAGAACAGAGAAAATAAGTCAAAGGACTGTTTTTTCCAATTCTCCCGAGGTTGCTACATAACTGGCATCAGGCTTGGATGAGAAGTTAGTTTATCATATGTGGTAGACGCCTTTGAGCATTTTGTCTTGATGCCCTCATGGAATCCTGGGTAAGAAAGAATAATGATTTTTAAAAAGCCCACATTATATCTTCTTGCTACTTTTTTTTTTTCTCATTAATTCAGAAAAAGCTTTGCTTTTGCAAGCTAGAAATGAGTGCAACTAATAATTTGTTTTTAGTTCCCAGATTTATTACTCAAAGAAAAGATTTCTCTGAAGCTAAAATTAATTTATCAAATACGTACCTTCTGGATTCAGTATAATTTTATAACAAAGATGAGAATCAGTGACAGAAATCAGTTTTTACATGGGCTTGTTCAAATCTATATTTGTGAAATTAAGTGTATGAATTCATTATACTATGGGAAGAAGTCTTCTTTAAAGTTTTATAATATCTATTGACAAGGTACTTAAAAGTAGATACTAATTATTGTGAATGTGCATGATTTTGCAATAAGTTGTATCATCACTTAAAAGTGACCTTGTTAGGTGAGGGGGAAGGCGGGAGAGATGTATGGTGCCTCCTGAGAGCAAGTGGAGTGAGGCATATCAGGAGAAGACACTAAAGATTTATTATCTGTGGCAAAGGAAACACAGATCTCTGCTTGTGCAGTAAGTGTTTTTGACACCACCTCAGTAGAGGGTGACTGGAAGGTAAAGGTTAGAAAATGTTCTGCTGGGGCAAAATAATAAACATTTTTATGTTGTTTTTTTGTGGTATGAGTTTGTCTTGCTAGTCTTTGTATCACTTAAAATGTGAATGACGGTCATGCCAAATCCATCCTTGTTGTAAATAGGATCTTGCTACTCCAATAGTTAAATTTACCTAAGTGAACTAAAAAATAAGAGCAGATTCAGTGGTAAGAGGTCAAGTAACATAACAGAATTGTTACTTTTTTTCATTCCAATTTTATATTTTGCTTCTGAGAACTTTCTTCCCTGTTTACATGAGCTGGTTTAAAAGAGGATAAATGATGTTGATTCATTTCTCTTGAATTTTGAAGGAAGGAGAATAATTTGAATGGGAAAAACTACAAAAATTGGCAGTGGCTGCTTCCAATGGTCTTATAACAGCTATACGTGACTAAGAAGTGAGGATTTTGATTCAATTAATAGAGTTCGATTTTTGTTTGCTTCTGGCCAAAAGAAGCAGGCAGCTTACACAAAGAAGAGCTTCACAGCAATTTGGAGTATTAGCTAAATGGATATAGGAAGGCGTAAGAAAATAGATAAAGCATTGTGTTCTTTTTATTTTGAACGTTATCTAGATCTCAAGGTTTTAATATAGGTACTCTAATTTCATAGGACATAAACTATGTAGTCTATTTATTTATCTTCAGGTCACAGTAAGCATCCTAAACAAATAAATGCCTCTAATTAAAAGACAAAAATAGGGACAGGTTTGTGATTCATCACCCCCTCTATTTTTTAATCAATTTATTTTACTGGAAGTGTTATGATTTCCTTACGTTAATACAGCAGAACTGTATTACAGTACCGTATTACAGTACACCTACAGTACTGAGGTGCTACCAGATGCCTCTTGGGGATAGGGACACTCCCTCAGCTGCCAGAAGTGTCAGCCACTGACAACTTGCAGTTGAGTCCCACCCCTTCCAGAAAATTCCTTGCAGACCAATCAACACTACACCCTCTCCCTGGGCTGCCCACATCTATGACTGATTGATTCAGAGTTGCAAAAACTTGCCATTCCAGCTTCAAAACTTCCCAGAGACTGGTTGAGTCCTGTGTTTCCACTGTGACACGGTACAAATTTTCCCTTTGTCCAACCCCACTGCCTTCACTGGATCAGAAATTGTTTCTGAAAGCTCCCCTCCCCCCATTAAGTCTCTCATACATAATCTCTGTACGTCCTCACCTTAGAGTCTGTGTATAGAGTCACATTACCTAACGTAATAACCCATTTTACTATCTTGTCATACTAGATTGTACTATTTATAGTAAACTCTGTGCCTTTAAGTGAATTCTTAAATGCTCTCAAATTCCTTTTCTTCTTTTAAGTAGTTAATATGGAATTTGTTACATAGTAGCACTTAGCTCACATGGTTGGTTGAGCATTAAGGAGGCATTAAAACATGTAGCCCAGCAACTGAAACTCGGAAAGTTCTTGGCAGATATTTGCTGTTATTGGTTTTATTATGCTTACTTATTGTTAGAGTGGCAGCATGGCTCGAAGTAGTTGCCAATGGAAGAAAACATGAAAGGTTTTAGTAAGAAAAAGAAAGTGTTTATTAACCACCTGCACAGTAATTTGGGAGCATCCTAGAGACTACAGGCGCCAAGGAAGGACAGCCTCTGGGTTTTATCCATGACTTTGAGGAGTATCTGCTGATTCTTGGAAGTCCCCCAGGGTCTTGATTAGGTCTGCTCTCAAAACAGCCCACCTGTAAGTTCTTGAAAGGTCTGAAAACAACCCACCAAGATCTCAGTAACAGCCCACCCGCAGGGTCTTAGCCTCATTCTCAGAAAAGCCTAGGTCAGCCTGACCCAGAACAGTCCAAAATAGCCTAACTATATCCTTCATCCAGCCTGCTTATCTCTAGCTAGCTGCTTAGCCTTACTATATTTCCAAAATTAACGTCTCTATTTCTCAGTTTTGCAATTACCATACTTATTTATTTATTTATTTATTTTTTACCATTTTAGATAGTATACTTCAAAAGAGCTTACTATCTCTGCTTTCAGCTTTTTTTTTTTCAATTTTTAGGACATTGTTCAGTGGGGGATCTCTGAGTATATATTTATACGTAGAAACAAATATTAAAGTGGGGCTTATTGTCGTGGCCACAATTAATGTAGGTTGTAGTTGGTTTAATTCAGACCTTTTTGACTGAGTGGGGCTCCGTCATTGCTTTTCATGATATCGGAGACAGGATGACAAACTCCTCTGAGGCAGACGCCAGATGCTCTGCAAAATCAGCTGAATGGAGGACACCACAGTATCCGACCAAACCTGAGTGTTTTGGTTTCAACTTACATTGGTGATCTCAAATCAACAAATAATAGGTCTGTTAAGGCAAAACATAAAATTTCTTCCCCAGCTTTATTTTATATTGTATAAATACTCTGCTTCCTTTTGGGGAAGAGTGAATGAATTAATACAGGTGAAATACTTAGAATGTTACCTAGCCCAGATAACTGTTCAACAAATGTTTACAACCGTTTTATCCATTAATAAGAACACAAAGGTGATCAGTACATGACTCGCAAAAAAATGATGCAATATGGAGATGTTTTGTGTGAAAATCTGGAAGCTGAAACTATCATGGGAATTTTGAGGCATACAATTATTCTGTAGTTAGATGGACGAATGTCGTATAAAGAAAGTTGGGGGCATGTTTCTACAAAACAAGAGAGATTTCCATAGTGGAGTTCTAGACGCATTGGTTAGTCTACTAAGTAGTCTTCTACTGGGTAAGAAATCTCTGCATGTTTGGTTTTCTCGCCATTGCCGTGAGTGGGTAATTTTCCACAGGAGTGTGACAGAAAGGCGAATGTACTGCTGGTCCATATATAAAAGAGCCTCTCTCCAATGAAGCTGCTTGAAATCAACCCTAGGTCATGAGTTAAATAATCCAGGTAATGTTTTTAAAACCAAGAATTGTCTATTTCACATGCATCTGTGCTTGGTTTTAGGAAACTTAAGGACAGAACATTGTGGTGTCATTAGGCAGTGACAAAACAACTCTGTAATTTTAATTAAATTTCTTTATCTTCCTATTGGCCAGAGTCACTCTGTGTGCTGAAACCTTCAACTCCACGGAGAAAATATTGGCTAGAAACAGATTCAAAAGGGCAGAAGAGACTGCCAGCTGTGCTGGACATGCTTAATGTATTTAAAAGATTAATGGGCTATTGAAATGAAAATTGCCAGCACAAAGCAGGTTGTACCAAGCTCACAAATGTATGTATATCAACCATATGGACTACAGCTCAGGCCAGTGGCTCACTTTTATATTGTGACAGGCATAGCGTAGACCGTTTTTCATATTTTGAAGGCTGAAAAAAAAAATACATTTGCCACACAAATCAGAAATACACACTCGAGTACAAGAACTCAAGTGCACACTTTTTCTCCCCAATCGGTGCAGTACATCATTTTTCTGGTGTGGTGCCAGAATATGATACTGTAAAATTCTGAACATTTTTCTCCTCCTACAGCAGTTTAAAATGGTCTTGAGATTTAATGGTTTTTAATGAGCATAACAGTAGTAATTATTCCTGTATATAATACAATATATTAGTCACCATGGATAACAAAGTAGCAATACTTAAGGTAATGTGCTACTTTTTCAGCATTATTTAAATTTTCCTGCAGGGACTGAATTGGTTATAGAGAGCTTGGCATGAAGATGCAGAAGCATTTTGGATGGATTCAATGTGGTTAATTCTTTTCTAGAATTCTCTTTTCTGCTTTTCTGTCACTGTTCTGTGCTTCACAAAGATATCCTCTAGAGTAAAAAATTTTTTTTTAATTTGTATGAGCAGCACTTCCAGTGACATTAGGCTTTGCAAAGCCTCTGGCAGATTTTAATTAGTTTGGTTGAAACTCAGCAGTGAATGACACTTTGCCTTCAGACTTAGCAAGAGAACTTCCCATTTTTTCTGCGTTCTCCTTCCCTATGACCGTCTATCCAAAAGGTCGATAATAATGTTTATAATCAACCTCATGATAACCATTCTAAAGAGTTGCAATGTCAAATTCCAAGAAATAAGGGATGAGTAGACAAGTCATTTATGATTAAAAACTAGGTGAGCATACATCAAAATATCATTTCTTATTTTTTTGGTTAAACGCAATGCACCGTTTAGTGTTACTAGGGGATTTTAAAGGCACTGGGGGACAGTGCTGGAAACATAATTGATACTCAACATATAGTTAATGGTTCATGTTGTTACTTTGTTAGTGACACACGCATTTTTCTTTTCCTTTTTTTTTTTTTAATTTTTAGTTTAGAGAAGGAAATAAATCTGTTTTTTGAGGATGGCGCAATTGAGACAGTATGCTACCAGGGTAGATACAAATTGCAGATGAGAGTTATGAAAAAGGGATGAAGTGAGGAGCAGAAAAGTCACTTGTAATAAGCAGTTTTCTGTGGGGCACTACAGTGAAACTTACTGTGACGTTATGTCCAAATGTAGACACGTTAGCCTGAGTGTTTATGGATAATGCAAAAATCTTCAAGATAATTTTTGTTCTTCTGTCCAATCTTGTGCTGTTTTAGATGGTTGTTTTGAATTGCTTTTCGAGGAACTTAACTGTGCTAACTATGACTCTTTTGAGGTTTTCCTAGTACTAGTAATTGCCTCATTAAGAATCGGAATGGGCCCCTTGTTTTCTTGATGCTGCTGTTGAGACTCTAGTGATTGATTCCAATTCTTTATAACTGTCTTAAAAGCTTAAGTTTATGACTGTTTTTAAACTGTATAAAATTAGAGCTAATACATTTATTAATTTTCTAAAGAGTAAGGCAAGAAAATTATCGATACATTTTTCCTTCTTTACAATAAAAATTAAAATGAGGAATGCCTTCAAATGATTGAATAAATGCAAAATCAAATTATTCATCACTTGCTGACTTTGTGCCCAGCATTCTGCAAGCGATGGAAAAACATAGAAAATGTAAGCATATTTTTGTATAGTATAATACTGAATAGGAATGATTATATGTGCAAAAACTCATCATAGCCCATAATGCTGTAAATAACCAGAGCTTAAAGTGAATTAGTTTAAATATTGTGGAGTAATTTTCAAATTAATTGCTTCCTAATTCATTTCATATTTTAGTTTTTGTTCTTCATGCCTTTCTTTTAGGTTTAATAAAGGATTTTTATTTCTTCTGTTATTTCCCAATCCCTGAGACCAAGTTGAATACTGTTGAAATATTTTACTAATTTCTTCCATCAGCAGTTATACCTAAGCTTTTATGAGGACATAAATTAAAGAAGAAGACACTTGTATAGAATTAGAAAAACGTAAGCACATTTTGGTTCATTTAGGTTTGGGATGTAAGATGAAGGAGAAACTTATGTGGAAGCATCTAAGCAGAGTTCTCAAGTACTGCAACCAATTTTAGTGCCGAGTTATTAAAGAGAAAAATAATAGTTTTGAAAGAGAATAGCCAAATTCTGATGAGAAATCAGACAATAACACAGTTAAATAGTATTATATCATTTTAAAATTTATCTAAATGGAGATTAAGTGTCCAGCAAAAAAATAAATAAAAGAATATCCCAATGACTGAATAATTACATTATTTATAATATTTGTTTTATAGTGAAGGTTGAACATCTGAACCCCTTTAAAAAGTCACCCTGTGACGGTAATGGGAATGGTGTGTAGCTATTCTCTGCCTTCCTGGGCAATTAGAACTATGAATAATATCTCATGAATGGAATATGTGACCTCTAATCATGTTGTACACTTGTTGAATTCTATTTCCCTTTTTTCTTGCAATTTTAGAATGGGACCATAGTTCCTGGTGCTCTTTTCTTTGGAATGGGCATTTTATACTTTAAGAAGGTAGATTCTACTGGGAGCTAAGTCTTCTTCTGAGAGTTCATTAATCTAAGTGTCACTCTTTAGTATGGCGGTACGGCAGCTGGACTGCAGTAGAAATCTACTGTGTATTATTACAGTGAATGTGAAATATCAAATGTCGCTTCCAAAAACAAGGAGCACCAACTTACACTCACATGGGCACTGCGTGGCCATTGCTGTTCATCTTAGATTTCCAGGTCCTTTGATTGAAGTATAAAAATGTGTTAGCATTTCATCACATTTTAATATCCGTAGCCCAAATAAGTCTTTCTTTCCACTTTATCCCACACACTGTGGCCATGCACTTATAAATGCCAGCTCAGCATCAGGCACTGCAGTTTTTACTGTGCTTCCTCCTACGCATGTTCTGGCCCAGGCATCCCCTTTGCTCCTGCAGCTCGTGGCATTTCCCCCCAGTTTTATGTCCCCTTTATTCCAGTCCAGCTGGCTTTGAGCTTCTCTTTTTACATTTAGTATTTCTCAGTAGACAGTATGCCCCCAACTTTTTGTACTACTTTATTTTCATATTTGTGATCTGTTATTGCCACCACGTCACTTTTAAGAGTGCTGTTTATGGTCGAGCAAATTGTGTCTCATGTAAAAGTGGAAACTGAGGAACTGTGGAGGGGACTGCTGACATCCAGTCCGCGTTTGTGCTGGCCATGCTGGGTCAGCTAGAGGAAAGGGTGCTTTTTTTTTTTTTCATTTTTTTAAAGGGAGCACATAAATTTTAAACACTCCACGTTGGCACTTTAATTTTAGTGTGTGCCTTCTATCCATCTAAAGTTTCTTAGCAATAGCAGAACGTTCAGTTGCTGTCTCCACAGAATGTCCAAAGTCAAGGTGCTGCTACTTGCCACACTTTACAAATGAGGAAAATAAGGTGAAAAGCATACACTGCTCACGTCACATAAATGGCTCTCTGGTGGTACATGTGGTTTTTGAAGACAAAGGGAGGCTACCTTCTTGTCAACTCATGTCTTCTTATTCAAAAGTATTTACGGGGCTCGGTGCCTGTGGCTTAAGAGGCTAAGGCGCCAGCCACATACACCTGAGCTGGCGGGTTCGAATCCAGCCCAAGCCCGCCAAACAATCACGGCTGCAACCAAAAAAAAAAAGCAATTACGGTCATTTACTGATAGGCCTGACACAGAAATTCTATTGCTTTTTCCATACACATTGTTTATACGCCACAGTTTGTACATGAGAGAAAACCCAGAAGTATTAATGGCTATTAAGTTTCTTCCACTAGTTTGATTCAATAGTAAGATTACAATGAAGACAAAGTAAGTTTAAATCTTTTTTTGTGGAATGAGGTAGGGTAAAATACATTAATAAGTAAGGTATTAGGGATTTTTTTTTAATTATAAAACAAATACAGACTTGTTAAATAAAAATTGGAAAAGTTTCCAAAGGACAGGCCCCCTCTTTTTTTTTCTGAGCATGTGTTTAAACATAGTTGAACCGTATTTACTGTAGTATTTACTGTATAAATGCTAGTATTATCTGTCCTGCTTTTAAATTATGTCATTATTGGTTTGTATATAGTTACATAGTTTTCATGCTAACACTTACCTAGCACTTTACCAGGCAGATTTGCTATGTTGTTTACTTAACAATACCTTATGTTTGGATATTTGATAGTCATTTTTTAGGGTGGAGAGGGCACTGTCATAACTAATGGAGAGATGGTTATTTTTATTCCAGGTGGGGTATTTTTGAGGAGAAAGTAGGTTTCTGATGAAGGATTAGGAAGGAATATTTTTCCAAAGAAAAATGCCCACTCCTTTCTGCCATTAAGAGTTGTTAATGAGGCATTTAGACAAGTATGCAAGGGAATCCTTTCCCATGACTTTTGCTTTCCTGCTGAAACATCCCCTTTACTAATCTTCCTTCTCTCTCCAGACTGAATCCCATGCTAAGATTTTAACCCCTTTTTCTTTCTGCTAGCACTCTTCAGGAAGCACACTTAACCGTGTGGCAGGGGTAGGCAAGATCACTAAGCCACGTTAATGTTATTAATGTTTTGCTTGTATTTAAAATGTAACAAAACATGCACAGTGAAGGACTTGGTTGAGTTTACCTATATAACGGATATTTGTTGGGGTTTCCAACTGTAGAGTAAGTAGATGTTAACTGTCCTCAAGATAACATTATGTTAGCAGCGTGTGTAATAAATTCAAATGTGTATCTGAGTGGCGTTATCTAACATGGGAGCATGTGTCATATGTAAGTGCCTTTATTCATCCCTTCATTTTCTTTAATATTCTTTCCATTGACAGTTTCTTAGCAAGCAAGGAGAGACATCATGGAAGGAGACAGAGCAAGTCTCTCTTTGTGTGGAGTTTATTACAGAAGACTGAAAAGACAATGAACAAATATTTAGATTAACTGTCGAATGCGAAGGTACCTGAACACAGCTATGAATGAGAGTAACGTGGGAAGGCATATTTTGTATATTCCTAGGCAAATAATGATAATTTCCGGTAACAAGTGCTATAAAGGAGACAAGGAAATAGAGAATGGTTGGGAAGAGGTGACAGATACTCAGATCTACACGAATACCTGAATGTACTCAGACGGTAGCGCACATTAGATTATCCTCAGGTAGTGTTACTTCTAAGGATACGTCATTGATCTAAATACCATCTAAATTAATGCGTTTGTGGCAAATAAATATGCTTTTTTGCTTGAGAATTTCTATTGTTGATCTGGGAACAGAGAGCTCTCCCCGTTGCGGCTTTAACCTTGCCAATTACAGACTTCCTGTAAGTGCACTGCAGTTATTTGGAACCTTTTCTGGGTTGGCATGGACATTCTTTTGCTAGATTACATTTATGCATTAGTGCCATCTGTGCCTGCTGCACCTTCTGTGAGTTAGCCCTGGCCAAATGACTGGCATTTATCTAGAAGAGGAGAGAGGGGGAGGGTGGGAAGAGAGAGGAGAGGTCCTAGAGCATTTTCCTTCCTGTTGGCACACGTGGAAGGTGGAAAAGGAGACACATCGGTAAGCACAAATTATTTGCAGCTGGTGTCCCTTCCTTCAACCATTATACAGCTACCTCTATGCATTGGCTTTCTCTTAAAAAAAAAAATAAAAGGTAATAGCTATTTATTTGTAGGCAGTGATATGCAAAAGAAGTTAAAAGCAAGTATTTAAATAAGGAAATACAACAAAGCACATGTGTGAGATTTTCAAGGGGAGAAAAATGATGTGTAATTAGAATATGTGTGTACTTCTTATGGAACGGTGAACATACATACTGTGGGGTTTGGCTTAGCAGGTTTGATTTGGTGGAACACTTGAATTGGACTCTGTTTTGATAAATGTGTTGAAAGTGGACTTTATGGCCTTGCAATTATATTTAAGAACATGGCTGCATCAGGATACTGAATATTCTGTAGAGCTTTTCTGATTTTATATTATTTTAAACTGTATGGTATTGCAAAATAGGTTAGTAACATCCATACCTACAGTACACTGTAGTGTGTTGGAAATAGACAATTCTTGGAGCAGTAAAACCAGATATTGAAAAGTTGCAGGTAATTTACCCTATATCTGTATTTGTGTTATACCTACTTTTAGGTATGGTTGATTGTCTGGTTTTGCTACTTGTAGCAAATTAGAAGTGATGAAATAGAATTAGCACACAAGGACACAGCACAGTAGTGAGTGGTAACAGGTGCAAGGAACGAAAAGGAGAGATGCGAGAACAGACACGCAGCTTAGACAAGTCCTACAGTGCGTGGTCATTTAGTGCAAGGAGGAGCAGCCTCTATTCCCCAGGGTGCTCTGAGGACATCAATAGACGACATGCTGGCATGGTAATCAGTTAATCAGTATTCATCATTACAAAGCTTTGTCTTCAATGTGAAAGCACATGCAGACAGCTCATTTAAGAAGATGGAAATACGAGTATGTTCTTGAAGAAAGCTCCATCCAAAATGGAAAATATACCTGTCGTTGATCCACAGCTCTCCTTGGCTACTCGTTGTACTTTAGGTTCCAGAGATCAGAGTTCACTTTTCTCTAGTCTCAAATAGGTACATTTATTTAAATAACACTCTTCAGATTTAATTGTACTGTATTTGATTCCTGCGTTCCCGTTGGATGTAAGTTTTGTAAAGGTAGGCACTTTCTCCTGTGTTTGCTCTTGGTACTATTGGATTGCTTCTCTGCAGTATTATGAAATCTATACAAATATCCAAGACATGCAGTTTTATTAGTGCCGTGGTGGTTGTGATTGTGGGTGTTTGTCCTCTTCTGGGTCCAAGTCATGGACCTGCCATTTACTTACTACGGAAATTCAAGTCAATGACTTGCCCTCTCCGGCCCTGCTGTCCTCATCCGTAAGTTCATTATGATGATTCTTACTTAGCACAGGACGGCGACAGTGACTAAATGATCCCAGTCTTTATATGCTTTTAGGAAAGCACTTGGCATATAATAAGTGCTACCCTGGATAAGGGTTAGTCACAATTGTTATTGCTGCTGTCCTCAGAAAGTTGCAGTATTGGTTGTGTACATGTGGAAGAGAGTTGATTAGAGTTCAAATTATACTTTTAAAAAAAGATTGTAACTGGTTTCTCTGCTTTACTATTCTTGTATATTTAGATATTTATCAGTCTGTAAAGGTCATCAGAATACATGGGAACAAGTGCCATAGCATTACTCTGAGATAAGTTGGAGGAACTTGAGGCAAGAACTTTATGGAAAAGCTAACCACAACTTGATTCATTCTTTAGCAACAGTTGGAATGTTTACGTTTTTTTCCTTTGATGCCTTTTTTGAGCCCAGTGGTAGTCATCTGTGTTCACCAGACTGTGGGCCATAGAGAAGAAGACCCCCAACTTGGGCCAACTTGAATTTATGAGAGAACAGGGCTGGTGAAAAACCAGCAGCAACTTTGTCTCCCATGCTCAGTTATTGGCACAGTTGTTTCACTGTCTGCACCTGCTACACAGAGATAAGGTTTCGTTTGACCCTGTTAAGCATTCTATTGGGATTAGGATGATATATCTAAAATATAATTATGAGTTATATTTGAGTTTTGAAATATCAAATATTTCTTGGCTATATGCCTTGCAAGAATATATACAAAGCAATAGTTTCTCTCATAAATGCCATCGCTAGTTTTGTTGCATTAAAATAAATTGATTGTAGGATGAATAAAATCATGTTCAATATATTTATAGATAACATGTGCTAGTAATTTATAGTAAAATACTATCGTATCTTTAAAAGTTAATAAATATTTTTATTTAAGCACAAATTGTTCATAATATTATTAGTACTAGTATGTGGGGAATTTTTTAAGTTTATACCTGGAATTTACCTCATGGCTGAATTTTGTAAATTATAATTCTTCAGCTGATTTTAAAATTCTGTAAATAATGACAGTATTTTTCTTGTGGTAAACTATCTGTGACATAAATTTTAGCATTTTAACCACTTTTAAACGTACCACCAGTAGCGTCATGTACGTTCCCAGTGTTGTGCAACCGTCCCCACCGTCCGTCTCTTTTCCCCGTGATCCCAAACTGAAACTCCAGACCCATTAAACAGTCATTCTCCGTTCTCCCCTCCCCCGACCTCTAGTCACCACTGTTTCACTTTCTGTCTCTGAATTTGATTAGTTTAGGTGCCACATCAATCACGATATTTGCTCTTCTGTGTCTGTCTTATTTCACCTAGCATGATGTTTTCTAGGTTCATTCATTTGATAAACAGTATCAAAGTTTTGTTTCTCTTTAAGGCCAAAAAAATACTACATTGCACGTCTATGCTACTTTTTTGTTAATCCTTCAGTCCACGGATAGACACTTGGATCCACTTTGGGGCTGTTGGGACAAGGCTGCCATGAAGAGGAGTGGACAAGCATCCGTCCGAGGCTCCGCTTTCTGTTCTTTTAGGTATATAGCAGCGGTTCTCAACCTGTGGGTCATGACCCACAGGAACTGTCTTAAAGGGCCGCAGCAGTAGGAAGGTTGAGAACCACGGGTATATAGCCATAAGTGGAATTGCTGGATTGTATGGTAATTAAATCAAATGTTTACATTTTTGAGGAACTGCCTTATTGTCTTCTGCAGTGGCTGGACCATTTTATATTTCCCCCAGCAAGTCATGCAGATTTTAATTCCTCCACATCCTTGCCAACACTTACTGGCTTCTTTTCTTTTTTCTGTTCTTTCTTTCCCTCCATCCCTCCCTTCCTCCCTCCCTCCCTTCCTCCCTTCCTTCCTGGCAGTTATTTTTACCTTCTACTCTTCAGCTTACTTGGTAATAGGCATTTCTTTTTAAAAACAATTGACTGTCCATGTCTAAGGCCTACAGCACAATGTCTTGGTGTCCACCTGCCATCAGCACATCTGATCCTCAGGTTCTGTATCTACAGATTCAACGAACCTCAGATTGAAACTATTTAGGAAAAGACCTCAATAAACACAATAGTACAACAATAAATATATGCAGATTTCAAAATGCAGTGTGACAGCTCTGTAGCTGTGGCTGTATTACATGAGGCGTTACACATAGTGTAGAGGTGCTTGAAAGTCTGCGGGGGATGTTGTCCGTTATATGCAAATACTCTGCTATTTTATAGAAGAGACACGAACACTTGTAAATTTTGATACCTGTACAAGTGTTAGAAACAATGCCCTGTGGAGCGTGAGGGACAGCTGTGTAGAGTGCAACGATCAGTGCAGCTGAGCAAACTAGCGTCTCCATTGCCATCCCTGGTTACTTGTGTGTGTGTGTGTGTGTGTGTGTGTGTGTGTGTTGGAAACAGTGACAACACCTAAAATCTCCTCTCTTAGCTAATTTTCAGGGACAATACAATGTTATAATTATAGTCCTGGTGCTGTGTGTTACATCTTGAAGCTGACTCTTCCCACCTAACTACGAATTTGTACCCTTGGACCTCCTTCAACCTATTCACCCCTCCTCACCCTGGGAAACCCCTGTTCCTATTATTCAACTATTTTTTTGTTGTTTACATTTTGCATATGTGTGAGATGATGCAGTGTTTTTCTTTCTGTGTCTGGCTTAATTCATTTAGCATAATGGCTGCCAGATTTATCAATGTTGTTGCAAGTGGCAGTATCTCCTTTTTTAAAGGCTGAGTAATGTTTCATTTTATACACACACACCATGATTTATTATCTGTGAGTGGATGCTTAAGATATTTCCATATCTTGGCTACTGTGAACACTGTTGCAGTGACCCTGGGAGTGCAGGCGTGTGTAAGGTACTGTGCAATTCCAGCCTGGGCATTTTGCTTGCATAAAAATACGAAGGTAAAAAACACTGACATGAAAAGTTATGGTGCCTTCACTGCCGATTTCCTGTATAAGAAATGTAGTTGGACTTCTTAGTTCATTTAAAAATATCTACTGACTTGTTATGTTCAGCTATTTCCACATTTGGTGACTGATTTATTTTTTTACAATAAAATTGTTACTTTAACATGCAAGTGGTTACAGATCTTTATAAATTTCCATTTTCCTTTCTAAGTTTAAAATCACATCTCTTTATTTCCTTCAAGATAGCCATGATCTTCCTCTTCCCATGCGTGTAAGCTAAAACAACCTTCGAATGAGAAGTTAACGTGTTTGTAAAGTGGTAAAGTGAGAATTGGAACCTTCTGACACCAGATTGGCATGCTTTCTATCTCATTAATAATAATAATTATTTTTTGTAAAAATATTAGGGATTCCTAATTTTGGTAAACTGAAAATCATGATTAAATTTCATCCAGAACATACACAAGAACAAATGAACTTCATGCGAATCATTAATTCTTAAAGTTATATTTAAATTCTCATTCAAAAGTATTTAGTAGTTTATGGAACACAGATTAATCACTATTAATTCAGCAGTACCTTGGTAATCTTGAAAGTTTGCCACAGCCATTATTTT
Source organism: Loris lydekkerianus (assembly GCA_963574355.1). Classification (NCBI taxonomy): domain Eukaryota; kingdom Metazoa; phylum Chordata; class Mammalia; order Primates; family Lorisidae; genus Loris; species Loris lydekkerianus. The sequence goes on along the minus strand of CAUYPK010073375.1, from coordinate 24,436 downwards.
AAATAGTGATTTTAATATACAGTTCTCCCAAGGTAAGGAGCATAGAACACTGAAGTCCTTGTTAAGGATGCACTGATTGGTCGTTGGTATTTTCTAAGTCCATTCTATTAGGTGTCATTGGTTTTTTTCTCATAAACTTAAACAAGGGGAAAGTAAAATGTTTTAAAAATACTTCTCTGAAGAAATGCTGAATGATGTTAAAATTTTCTTTCTCAGATTTTGGACACTCGAAACGTATTGTTCTTAGACACCACATCTGTGATCATGCAGTCAGCTGGTTACTGCTGATTAATTTACTCCTGGATGATTTGTAAAGGCAACCTTTTTAATATTGCTCTATAAGGAGTGACCCAGTCACAAAGCGAAGGATTCTTTTGATACAATCTTTTAAAATCTGGAATTAATTTTTTTAGAACCTGAACAATGAGATAGCAATTATAGAAATTTTAGGTACTAAAAGTAGTATGTTTATAACAAAAAGATTGTTTCTGTTAATTTTGAGTCTCAATATACAGCATGATTTAAGGTCACTATAAAGTAATACTTTTAAATAGTGTTAGTGTCTGAATTAATATTTGTGCCTGGAATTTGCATTTGCTTGAGCATATTTCCATGTGCTCTGTTTTTAACATATGCTAAATTATATATTTAAAACTATGTGTATCCAAAAAGCTACCATAAAAATGTTTTCTTGTCAAAGGCTTCAATGCCATCATTATTAAAGAAAAAAAAAGGAGTGACTACAAGTCCGTCTGTAAAACGGACTTTTTAATATTTTAATAGCACGAATAGAATGAACAGCTGGCTTTTTGCAAGGTGCATTGATGTTGTCAGAAGAAACTAAATAAAAATGCTGATACAGTTGTCCAGATTTAGGGTTTGCCAACACAAGACCATTTTATTCATTCAGCCTTCTCTAAGTTCCCAAGATTGATGTTGACTTTGATGAAAAAATACAATGATATATATTTAGGATGACCGATCTTTCACATTGAAATCTAAAAAATGTGCTGCTGCAGTTGGATTTTTCTTCAGGGTGCCATTCAAACAAAACGTTACGTTGTCATCTCACATAGCTTTTCTATCCAAGTTTATAAGATGTTAGGTTATAGTATGATAGCTTAGCACAGCTTTTATCATGACATGGTACTAATGCATGAACCATTAGTTTTTGTTTCAGTCACCAAAGAAATATTTTCAAGTGCAAAAGGTTTTGAAGTAGAGTTTTCATTGTTGTAATTAACAAGTGTAGCAATAATTGAATTTAAAGAAAATAAGTTATGAACACTGTGTTTTTTACAGTATTTTTTTTCTATCTTTTCATGTTCCTAACTCAGGTCTGTGTTCTAGTCCTGCTGCAGAATTAGTCATTTTTCTACTTATCTCACCAAAGGAAGAACAGTTCTGACAACACATTGTAGATTTAAGGATATTTTTATTTTTTAAAAATAAAATAGAGTAATTGAAAATGGTTTATCATGTTATGTTTCATTATTTTTAAAATCCCAGATTTTTACTTGTTGGTGAATGTTCAGTACTTGAACTCTCAAATTTGTCAGTAAATGCCATCAATTTTGAGAGCATTTAAAAAATACATATATATATATACGTATTGGAAAACCTGCATAAACTGTGCTGCACTTTCTTTTTCAAATTTGCTGATGTTAATAATCGACAGAATGAGTCCTCCTTGGGACATGGTCTGTGGGATGTTATCAACACAAGTAGAAATAGTAAGTGCTCTGACACTTGGGTGAAGAAAAAATCATATTTCTTCAAATGTTGATTTCTTTGACAGGAAATAACAGAGGCAGAAAGGAAAATAAAGCCTGTGAAATCAGTTAACTGGGCACTGATTGAACATTTTTACCTCTTTCAGGACTTATGTACCCGTGGTTAGGTTGCTCATAACGACCACATCCTGCTTGTCAAAACATGGTTGTATTTAGATCTGAGAATCATAATGGACGTAGTATATATACTTTCACCCCCCGTCTTTGTTGGGAGCGTCAGCATGAAACAGACCCCTCTTCCTACCATCTGCTCTCTATTTAGGTTTGACATCAAGTTCAGTTCCTCCGATGCCTGCTCGTGTCCCAGTTTAGAATCCTTCCATCCTGAAGTGTGACCCCTTCCCTATCAGTCCTGGCCGTTGGGCCCCACATGGGGGAGGCCGGACGTCTAGGCCTGATTGAATATATACGGGACAAAATTTTGCCCATGGAATGGTTGCCACTATTCTTTAATTATGAGTGAGTAAAATCTGAAATAGGGTTTTATAGTTTGGTGTTTATATTTTTTAGACAAGTCAACCATTTATGGCTTGTTAATAATTGAATTGTTAGACTGAAACTTTCAATATTCATAGAAATAATGATATCAGTTATATGTTTCAGATCACTAGTGGCTACATAGATTCAATTTAATATTCAAACCCAGTAGTTAACATTTGTGCAGCACTGTCTTTCGCAAAGCGAATAGTGAAAAAAATCACAGAGCATATAGTCTAGGAAAGAAGATAGACTTTAAACACATATTTTGATTTGTTTGTGAAAGCAAAGTAGAAATGTTGTTTGTCATCACCCAGAGTCTAATTGTATTATTAATATTAGGCTAAGATAATATAAATGATATTCTTTTTGGTCTAGAAAATCATTTTGACTTAGAATACCTGAAGTCATTTTTCTCAGCTAACTTTATATTTGTATCTCTATACGTCTGCTTATTAATCTACCTGTTTATTATTTATCCCCTATTCTGCACTAGCCCTAGTCCCTGTCCTTACAGACAGACACATTGCAGTTTCTTGTTCTGATTTATATTGAGTAATTATGTAGAAACATTATAACACAAATCAAATGGGACATAAAGAATGAAAATCAATCTCTTTTTGTTAATTTAACTCTCAAATGTATATGTCTTCAGCACATTTGAATTCTGTGGACAAAGAAGCAAACTGTTTTTTGTACATATTATTTTAAGGCTCACTCTTGTTAGTGGGTATGTTATTTAGACTAGGAATGCCTGAATTGATTAAAGGACAAAATTAATGTACTTTTAGTTTCTTTTCAAGGCATGAACAAGGAATCCCCAGTGAATGCCATTGTACACACATTTATCAGTGAAATGACGTGTGTTGCAAAGGCATCTATCTTGCAATATAAATCCCTGCAGCTGTATATGAAAAGGCATGTTCAAACTTGTGTCTGCACATGAAAGCAAGGATGGTCTTCATGCTGTTATCAGTCTAATTTTAGCATCTATGACTTAAGATCTGCTAGAAGTTTTGTTGTCCATAATATAAATTTAACAATAAATGTAGTCACTTGTCTGTAGTCACTTTTAAAATATAAAAGTATAATGTGAAGAATTTTAATCTATGTTACTTATGTGTTAAAAAATACATCATTTTATATCATCTGAATATTAGTCTTTAATAAATATTCAAAATTAAATCATGATTTGGGGAATTTGGATGTTTTATTATTAGTTATAAAAGTGACTTCAGTAGTTGTTTAAAATTGTCCCTAATGTAATGAAAATACCCAATACAAATATTTGTTGTCCAAAATTGACTACATGTCTTCTATTAGAATTAAATGTCTGAAATGTTCACTTAATACTTGTTTCACTGAAAGAAAATAGCATCACAGTAACTACTTCTTCAGTTAAAGATTTAGGCATGTTTTATATAAACAATTTTTATTTGTGCTATTTTCTAATTGCCCTTCAAAGAAAAACTTTGGAATATATTTCTACAGAATGTTGGTTAATACTATCCATAAAACATCAATGCAAAAACTTACAATGAAGTTTATAGTACTGTATATACTCGAGTATAAGCCGAAAAACCCGAACTCAGCACAAATTTTGTGCCGAAAAAACTCAGCTTATACTCGAGTATATACGGTATTTGTTTTTCTTTAAAAGATCTTGATAAATAATCATTCTTAGTCTCATACTAACTTAGCTGGGAATAAATCGTTGCATCACTAGGGTCATACACATTAAGAAAATCCTTCAACAAATATTTTTCAGTGTTGATGTATAAACATTCAGGATTTATCTTTAAATGTGTCAAAATCATTTTGATAAAGGAAGTGGATGATCTCAGTTCCTGACTTTGTAAGAAAAGGTACAAGAATTGCATGTAAAATTTTTGCTTTATTGATATCAAGAATGAGGTTAACGTTGTAAGTCTAGAAATACTCTAGCAATTTTTTTTTTAATTTTCATGCCTGCATTCTTCCATGCTGAGCAAACAGATTTATGCCAATCCCCACATGATTTAACAGTGGTGATGTGATGCACCTTTCATTTAGAATTTTTTAAAGCCGCAATTTAAGTGTGAATTGTGTTTTCAGTTAGCCATTACTTGACGTGGTGACTGTAGTCTGGAGTCTAGTTTGATATTGTCTGTTGAGACTGTTTTGTTTTGGGTTTTGTTCATGTGAATTGTAAGAATTTGAAACGTAAATCATTTAATATCTTAGCTTAATCAATCAGCTGTAAAAGAGAAGGGATCCAGATGTTGACTTTGTATAATTAGTACCTTTGTTTTAAAAATAATAGAGGATCTGTGATAGTTACAGCTATAAGCCGTTACATATGGGGTCTCTGGTTCCTCTGTGACTGTATTTTCCACTTTCTTCATCACTTTCTCTGCTCCTGCCACACTGCCCATATTACTTTTCCACAGATATGGCAAAAATGTTTGTACCCCAGGGCCTTTGCACTTGTTGCTTTTACTACCAAAATTGTTCTTCACTAGGCATCCACAGTCTCACTGAATCTCTTCTCAAGTAAAGCCAGTACACTTTTTATAAAATTATAACTCCTCTGGCATTGACACTCATGTTTACTGATACTTTGTACCCTCTTACTCTGGTTCTGATTCACCTTTTAATTTTGGCATGCATTATTCAGAAGTGATGTGGCATTTATGAGTGCATTTTAGGATGCGTTACATAGGTTAGTTGTTCCGTGATTGAGAATGCCGACTTGGAATAAAGAAGGGAAGTGGTAAAAAGCCTGGTCCACCACAGTGAATGCTATATATTGGCACAGACCCCTTAGTCTTTGATTAATATTTTTCATTTTGGTATAATATATCCCAGTCTCATCTTTTATATGTCTGTCCCCAAATTGGAATCAACCATTCTACTCCAATGAGCCTTATTATTATTTTTTTTAGATAATGATATTGAGAGAACACAGTTTTAGTGGTAAGGGTATCACTTGTAGACCTTATTGGCAGTCAGAATTAGGAAATTATTATAATAGTTTTGGGAAAATTATGAGTTCATAGTATATTTAAAAATTCAAGTTAGCCATGAAAGATTTTACTGAGTTTCTTTCGGTTTATACTTGTATTTCCTTTCTCTAGCATAAAAATTCTATATATAGCTACAAATAAGTAATAAAATATTAGTAAAATTAAGATGGATGAATGAAATAAAACATTTACTTGCTGGTTTCTTTATCCTTAGTTCATATTCCATTGTCGATACACAGACAAAATTGTTCTTTTTTTTTTTTTTTTTGTATGTGTTTTTGTACTCGATTCATGTATTTATTTACACTAGTTAATTTCACTGTATTTGACATCTATTCGGCACTCTGCTCTTTGTTCTTCTGTTCATCCTTTTCTTCCTTTCCTGGGTTAGTAGAGTATCGTTTTATTTACCCATCCCATCTCCTCTGTTACCTTTCGTAGCTGTATCTCTATGTCGTTTTCCAGTGGTTGTTTTTCAGCATTATGATTTAACTTTTTCACTTTACCATCAAATAGTGTTAGTTAAAGAACAGTATGTAAACGTAATAGTGGTTCCATGTCCATTTTTTCTCTTCCTTCTTGATGTACTCTTACTATCATGTACTTTACTTTTACTTATGTTATTGTCAATAATGTTATTTTTTGCCTTAAATAATCATCAAAATAAATTTTACCTTATGAATATATTTATATTTTCTGTTTACTTAGGCACATATTTATTGTTTGGTTTCTCTATTGCTTCAGATCCGAGCTTTCATCTAATACCTTTCCCTTTGTCTCAAAAATGTTTAACACTTGTTAAAGTCTATTACAGATAAATAATCTCAGATTTTGTCTGTCTGAAAAGTCTTTATTTTGCTTACTTTTGAAGTGTATTTTCTATGGATATGTAAATACTAGTTGAAATATATTTTTTAACTTACTGTTTTAGAGAGTTCCATAGTCTTGTGTCTTCCATTGTTTCTGATAAAAGTCAGCTGTCATGCTTACTGACATTCCTTCTTTATATCTTATTGGGGAAAGGGGTGAGTTGTTAGAGAATTATGCTTTTATTATATGTTTTAGTTTATGCTTTTATGATAGACTTTGGTTTTCAGATGTTTTAATCCATGTTCCCTGGTTTTATGTGTATTTATTCTACTTGGCATTTACTGATATCCTTAGATCTGTAAGTTTAAGTCTTCCAGAAATTGTAGTAAGTTTTGGCATCTATTTTTCAAGGATTTCTTCTGTCCTGTTTTTACTCCTCTCCTTATGGGACACTAATTACTCATATCACAAACTATTAGACATTGTCCCATAGGGCTCAGGTCTCTCTAGTTATTTTTTTCTTTGTTTTTCGATCTGAATAATTTCTGTGTTCATATCTTCGAATTCAGTGACTCTTTCTTTTCTGTGTCTGGTCTACTTTTACACCAATCAAATACATTCTTTATTTATGTATTGCATTTTTCTTCTTCCTTTTTATTTACAGTGTCCATATTTCTGCTGAACTTACCACTATCTTTATGCATGATATCCACCTTTCTTGATAGGTCTTTTAATATTTTTATCATAACCATTACATACAACATCCAGGTCATCTCTAGATTTGCTTATATTGACTATGTTTTCCATTGATTATGGACGATATTTTTCTGCTTATGTGTGTACTATAATTTGTGATTTTACGTTGAACATAATATACAACATAAATTGTCCGATAAATGGGGATAACATTTACCCTTATAAAAGTATACATATCATTTTCTCTGTCATGTTGCTAAAATGTAGTTGGGCTAGATCTGGGTTTTGTCTCTTTCTTAGTTATTTTTAGTTCCCTACTTTCTTCAATAATTTTTAGGGCAGGAAGAAAGAGTTCCCTTCAGCATAGCATGCTTGTTCTTGCTCTTTCACACTCACCTTCTCGTACTCAGTCTCTTTGTCTCTCTTTCCTTTGCAGTCCATCTGCAAACTTCTTAAGTGGCAAAGGAGATCTTTTTGCTCTGTCACTGCCACAATCTTCCTTTGTGGCACTATTTTCTGTACCTTGGAGGAGCTATTTCCATACTGACTTCTGGACAGGCCAGTGGCTTGCACTATGAATGGGTTCCATAAGCTCCAGGGAAATCTTTCTCAGTTCTCTGCTTCCATATTTTAGCAGACTACTACTTGGGTGGGAAAGAGCCTTGGGTCCCTCAGGGATAGTTTTTTTTTCATTCCTCTTTCCATGCCCCACACCTTCAGTGGGCTGGGAAGGTCCCATGCACCTTTGGAAAAGGGAATATTTCTTCCAGATTTCAGTTGACTTTTTCCTTACTCTCACAGAAAGTCACATGTGCTGTGGTAGAATCTCTCTGCACATCAACTTTACTGTGATGCCCTGTGCTTTTGACAGGTTTCTGCATTGCACTCAGTGAAGGCTATTTAGTTTGTAGGAATTTCTTTTCATTATATAACCTTTTTTCACACATCAACCATTTGTATCTTTTCATTTAATGGGATACAAGAAGTTATATTGAAAGTTATCTCATTTATACTCTTATCTACACCACTGTACCCCTTTTCTTTCTTCCTTTTGGTGACCAATTTTGTTTTCAGAGAATTCTTTTCTTTCTCTTTAAAAATATAAGCAAAGAATAATGCTAGTGTATTTTCCTTCTTTGTAGAAGAAAAGATGATATGGAATGTATGCTATATGCTCCTTCATTTTTTTTTCCTCTAAATCAGTTCTGGTCATTACTTCATGATGATGTATAGAAATTATTTTTGTTCTTTCTAATGGTGGTGTATTATTTATAGTATTTAATTTTCTATCTGTATCTTCATTTATTCATCTTGTCTCTTACTGGTAGACATTTGGTTTATTTTCAGTCTTTTGATAATAACAGTAATGCAATGCTGTGCTTTATTTTTTCTTTTTTGGCTTTCTATTGCTTTAAAGTTACATTTATAAGTATTTTTTTCTTTTGGTTAAGACGAGCACATAATCTATACTCTAATTGAGATTAGAAGGAGGAAAATCATTTCAACATAATCTATTATGGGTCTAGCAAAGTAAATATTAAGCAACTATATTTATTCTATATTTATGTAAATGTTAAGCAACTATATTCTATATTTATCTATCTTTTGGACATCTACTGTTATGACTTACAAAGCACAAGAGTAAACATTGCCAACAAGAAGTTTTAGAGAACTATTAATATTATTTCTTTACCTACAAATGTAATTGTGTGCATGTATACACACTTATAACTTTGATATATCAATTTCATATGTTGTTATTATGAGGTGTGATTTAGGTGTGAATTTCAAGAAATACAAATTTGAAAAAAGAATATTACCAGTATGTAGTAAAGAGTTACTAATATTTTGCAGATGCCATGACAGAATGAAATGATTTTAAAAAATTTTTTTGAAGGTAAATTTTTCAGGCAAACTGAGCACTTCCTTTCATGACTTCTACTGAATGTCCATATGGTGTGTGGTCTCTACTGTAAAATGGGACATTTGTAGGTGGAGCTTTCATTAAAAAAGAGTATGTGGGATTTATATTTCAGCTCAGAATCTTGCAATTTTGTTCAGAGGAAAGGATAGTACAGATTCCATACACACACACACACACACACACACACACATATATATATATGGAGAGAGAAAAAGAGAGGAAGACAGAGATGACAATAGGAGCCTTTTCTTCAGTCTTATACCGCCGTTTGCTACAGAAAATCTCCACCCAGAAAACTGATGATGTTCTCAAGTCTCTCCTTCTATTAGTGGCTTCCGGGACCTCCTGATTCCTCTCTGTGACCGTGTCTGTGCTTGTTAGTGCTTTGTGTACAAATTTAAAATCTGAAACACTCTTTAATGTTGTACGGAACATGGAGGCTTAGAAACCTCTTTTTAGACATGATATATAAATAAATCAGCTATCTGTATTTGAAAAGTCTAAAGTGCAGTTGTTTGCTTCAGCTTGTCGATGGATATTTATGTGGTAAGCATAATACTATAACCATTACAGCAGTGAAATACATCCTGTTCAGATAGCTAGTAAAGGAGCTCACAGGTGTTAATGCCAGTGGAATTTTAATGCTCAAGATATGGGGAGCATGACACTGGATCTGGTTAATGCTGCTATTACTGGCCACAGTGAAAGCGAGAGGGTGAAGTCAGTTTTTGAATATTGCAGCAGAGTTGGAGTCTGTATACTTTACCCAACAGCAAGTATGTCAGCTCATCCTTGTCTTGTTCTCGTCTCTTGGTTTACTTAACTGCAGGTCAGGATCATAGATCCAAGCATTTTTCTTTGGGGCAGCTCCTTCCCTTGGAGCTTATTATGAGGCTCAAAAGAATATATTGAAAACAGTGATTTCTGGGGAAATTTCAGGAAGTTTCTTCCTCTAATGGATACTAATTATTGCCTGAAAATCACTTAAATGAATTCTGATTCTGAGCCTAGCCTTGATCGTGACCAGAGTTTTGCATATGATGCATCCTTGGTATATTACATTTCTTTGTACCTTGAAGAAAATTATGAGCAGTAATGAAGTAAAATTTCCACACAGAGCTCTGCTTTAAGAGATGAATTGGGAATTTTCACAGATTCTAGTTTATAAAGAATCATGTTCTTACTTTTGCCTTTTAGGCAAAGAAAATGAAGTTAAATTTTCATCTTTGACTCGGGATTTTTTCTCATAGTAGAACTTTGGGGATTAAATGAAGAATAGTATGGTTCCAACATGTTTGCATGTATCAATTTCAAGTTTACATTAATTATCTCTGTTAACTTAGTTCATGGTAAGCTCAAACTGGTCATCATTTGGCATCAGCTGTCTGCATAATACTTCATTAAACCCTCCCAGTATAAGAAAAGGCAATGTTAAAAGGGAAGCAGATATGACATAGTATTTTTTCCATAAGGCAAACACTTAGGCAATAATTTGTTGGAGGGTTTTAGAGGTTAAAATGAATTTGGATATTCTTTTTTTTAAATTTGTTTTTATTAAATCATAGCTGTGCACATGGATATGATCATGGGGCATCATACACTAGTTTCATTCTTTGTAATTGAGAAGGTTGAGAATTAAGAAAGCTATATTAGTTAAATTTACTTATACCTAGTCTACTTCTAAAGAAGTATTGTGAGAAAAAAATATACAATAAAACCTCTGAAGGATAAAAATAGGGAATAATCATGGCCCCAAATCATAGGATACTTATAACAGGAAGTATATGCTCAGGGGAGAAGCTTCCTTAAGAGCAGTTTGTAAACCTGAGCTTCCTAAGGCAAAGACATATAGAGAAATAGGTTGAGTTACATAGTTGCCATTATATAATAAACGGGAAACACACCAGGGAACTTACCAGAAGTGACAAGCTTTTTCCTAGTTTTGAACATCAAGGAAAATGGTTTTCTTAATATCATTGTTATCAATAGCAATTTTCCAAAATGCAAAAATCATAAAGGTTCTTCACATAATCAAATCTTAAGGAGATAATACTATTATTGACATGAATCTATGAAGGCATTTCTAAAGAGACAAAAATCTACACATACAGTTTTACTGGTGATCTGACTTAACACAGTCGGGAAAATACCTAAAATAGTAATTATCAAACTATGTCTTAGCACCAACACAATGTTATACTGAATTTCAGTATTAAAAGATAGATGAAGGTGTGCGTTGTGGGTGCCTGTAGTCCTAGCTACTTCGGAGGCTGAGGCAAGAGGATCACTTGAACTCAAGGGTTTGAGGTTGCTGTGAGCTAAGACAGCATAGTACTCTACCATGGTGACCAAGTGAGACTATGTCTCAAAAAATAAAAATAAAAAAATAAATAGATGAAAGTAGATCTATTGTAGAACTTGGCCTGCATCAAGTTTGAGATATGCCTGCATTATGCCTACTAAATCTCTTCTTGTGCACCATTCTAGCCGTGGAGGCCACAGAGTCACATTATAGAAGCCCTGAAGGACTTTATGTACTACGGTATACAAAACAAAACAAGACAAACAAAAACCCAAAAATCACTGACCTTGAGGACTGAATGGCTAGCATTTAACTTAGAGCAGTGGTTCTCAACCTTCCTAATGCCGCAGCCCTTTAATACAGTTCCTGTGGGTCAGGACCCAGAGGTTGAGAATCACTGACTTAGAGCCTCCTTCCCAAGGGTGACACCGAGCACTGAACAGCTCTGGCATAGTTAGCAGCTGGTGGTGATTAGCAGGAGGGAGGAGTTAAAAGGTTCTTGGGCCGACCTTTAAAAAAAATAAAAATAATAATATATAAACCTTTAGAAAGAGATGTATTTTTTGCTGAGTGAATTCACTTTTTGAAAACTAATGTTTCTTTTTAAATTAGCAAGTGTATGAATGTGCCCAAGAGATAGAAAATAGAAAGTAAAAACTATATACTATCCCACTCCCCCCCAAATACTGACATGTTATCTTTTATTGTTTTATTTTAGGGGGCATGTCTTACATAATTACAATCGTGTGAATATAAAATTTGTCATTATTTTTACTTAACAATGTCCTATATCTTCACAAAGTTTTATATTTTTTTACTTTAATGAGTTAAATAGATGAATTGCAATTTATTTAAATATTCTGATTGTTGGGAAGAAATATAAATTGCTTGTATTTTTCATTGTCATAAAAAATCACTATTATAAAGATTAAATATTTTAAAATCTCTGTCTAGCTATTTTATTATTAAAATAGCTCTGTCTGGCTATTTTATTTGTATTCTTTGCTTACTATATAGTTTTGCCAACTTACACTTCTAATAGCAATGCGTGAGAGTTCTTTTCTCACTGCAAAAACTCATTAATCGGCTAATGTGCTCAATATAATATTACATAAAAGAGTATGCTTAAAAAAAAGAGGCATTTTTAGGCAGTGCCTGTGGCTCAAAGGAGTAGGGCGCTGGCCCCATACACAGGAGGTGGCAGGTTCAAACCCGGCCCTGGCCAAAAACTGCAAAAAAAAAAAAAAAGGCAGTTTTAAATAGGCAAATAAAGTTGCCATACCAAGGTCATAATATAATGATGTAATCTCAAGATACAAATATATTTGATATGCTTTAAAATATTTTAACTTGATAAAAATGCACATGGTAGTCTAATTATTTAGAGTTAATTTGCCTGATTGTTAATATACTGAGAAGGGTTTCCTGCAACATAGTCAACCAGTATCTGAATTATCACAGTTTCTAAATTAACGTACTTTCAATGTATTTAGTATAATCTATGGTCAACAATAAAATTCTATTTGTTCTGCCTAACCTTAACTTTTAAAAATATTTAAGAAATACTACTTATAATTTATCATGCAAAATCAATAAATTCAATAATGATTTTTTTTGTACCCAAGGCTATATTCCCAAGGAAAAGAATGGAATATATTTATGGTTCATTTTAAAACTATACATCTTAAAGAGACTAAGGTTTAATTAAATTTCATATTGACTAAATTTTGTTATTGTTAAAATTTCTGACTCAGTAATTTGTAAGGAATGACACTGAATTCAAATTGGTTGTATTGTCTGCCTAATTGTGGGCAGCCTAAAGTATCACAACAGAATTTTTAGATTTTACCTAGAATTTAGATGGATGATTAAGACATGATTTTAAGTCATGATAATTATTTAGAAAAATACTGAATTAAAAATCCAGAAAATGGAGAAAGTTAAATTACTTTTTATATTAAAAAATGATACTTACAATAATTACATGTTCTATCAATTCCTAAATACTTAGCCACCTTGAGTTCAAATTTCTTACCTTATTCTGTAGAATATAAAATAGACATAAAGTAACACCTGTAACTCTTGCTAATAGAAATCTTGTGTTATCCTGTTTTAGCATATTAGAATTCAGAGTGGTTTACTTTAGAAACTATTAATATACAGTCCAGACATCTGATATTATTAACTTCTATATGGAGAAAAAGTATTAAAATTGTAAATACATAAGTCTGTATGGATATTTTTATGTATTTAAGTTATATTGAATAGTTTCTTTCTTTCTTTTTTTTTAATGTCAAGTTAATGTGAGGTTATAGTGTTTTCATTTGTTAGGTAGGGTCTGCCTTGTAGAGTTCACTCCCAAAGTGTGTGCCGCACCCATGGCCTCCCCTTTTCCTTTCTCCCCTCCCCCAACTTGAATGGCATTGAGTCTCTCTCTTATGTGGGCGTGTGTTAGCTCATCCACTGCCTTCACATTAGCATTGAGTACATTGAATATTTGCTTGTCTAGTCTTGTGAATAGTTTCTTATTAAACCATTCAGTTCACTTTTCTTATTTTCAGCACTTTGTTATGAAAGCGAAATATTCTCAGAAAAATAAACATGCACTAAAACTACTCTTTATTCTGTAGTCTTCTTTGATGAGTGGTGTGTTTAAGCTGTTTGATGTTGGTTTGCTCGTGACCCTGACTTTTGTAGTGTAGGCGTTAGAAGCACGAGGATAGCACAGACCTGTGAGCCTTGTCATTTCCCGTTTCCTGCAAATAAAAATGGCTGTGCAGTGTTCTGGCATCAACGTCTTGCTGTGATATAAATGGCAGGCCAAACATCCACGACCTTAAACATAATTAGCCTTGTCAGTCGTGTGTTTGTGAGACAGTGCGGAGTGTGTTTGAAGGAGGGAGGGCAGCTTTCTCCTTTGTAGTTCTTTCTCTGTCTCAAATTCACCCTTACTCTGTCTTCCCTGTCTGGGATCCGGCTCCACCGCCAGGGCAGGTCTGCGTGAGGTGAGGAGGTGCTCCTCCACTCACCATCCAGCCATCCGTTTGATTTAAGTGAGTGTTTATTGAGTCTGCTTTATATTAAACATTGTACACTATAGAGGAGGGGCGGGCAATGGCAATACCTATTTTTTATTGAGAGTTCATTATATTCTAGGCACTATTTTCAGTGCTTTAAATATACTAATGAATTTAATTTTACAACAGCTGTTTGAATAGGTCCAATTCTTATTATTTTTTATTTTTTTTTGCAGTTTTTTGGCCAGGGCCAGGTTTGAACCCACCACCTCCGGTATATGGGGCCGGTGCCCTAGTCCTTTGAGCCACAGGTGCTGCCCTAGGTCCAATTTTCAGTCTTTTATTTTACTGTTAAAGAAACGGAGGTGTACAGTAGTTAAATAACGCACTCGTGGTGACACAGTTAATAAGTGACAGAGCTAGGAGGCATACACAAGCTTTAAAGCCCTTAGATTTAACCACTTTCTTTTGTTAATAGATATTCACACAAACAATTATGGCATAATGTGGTATGTGTATTAAAATATATAACTGTATATTGCATTTAGTGGGGGTTTTTTGTGTGTGCTTAAAATCAATAGACGGTTGTCAGCTGATGATTGATATTTATTCCCAAGCTTTGGAAGAGTTAGAGCAAGGACCTCAGAATCAAAATTAATAGGATTGTCTTCACTCAAGTTGCTATGTCATCAATCAAACCACATCAAATGAAATAGGAAATAATTTAGGTCTGGAATAATTTAGGTATTGGAGAGATTTTTGAGAATTCAGGTAGTCTATGAATCTTACTTTTTAAACTCTCCATGTGCTTACCGTATATGATTAATTTACTAATCATTACTAATTACTACATTCTAAGAATAATCTGGTATATAGAACAGAAGTGCTCAGAGAAGGATTCTTTTATCTGTATCAAGTTACTAAGCAATGAAACTCAAGAAAAAGTAGAGATTCATACAGAAGAGAAAAACTTTTTTTTTTTTTTTTTTTGGTCCAGAAACACATAAGAAAAACATGTCATTTGTTTGCATCTTCAATGTCATACCATCATTCCTCATGGATTGGTTTGATCTCTGAAAGTTCCCACAAGACAATCTTTCATCACTGTGAAATATGCATAGTTCAAATTGGTGTATCCTTGTATAGGTACAGCATTGTGGTTTAGAAGCACTGCTGCTTTTTTCTCAAGTACCATATATACTCAAGTATAAGCCGAGTTTTTTTTGGCACAAAATTTGTGCCGAGTTCGGGTTTTTCGGCACAAATTTTGTGCCGAAAAAACTCGGCTTATACTCAAGTATATACAGTATTTATATATGTCATATTTCTATCTATCCCTTGAAAAAATATTTACAAAGGAATGAGGCATACAAATAATTACCTTAATATTTTCCATTTGGGGAACATACTTAGCTCCCTTGACTGATCTGGAGAAGAGCAACTCTTAATATTCATTCTAAAAATGTTATAGGAGGGTTCTAAGTAATATAAAAATTCAGTCCCGAGTGCGTTATCTGTGAGTTTTCATCACCAGGGAATCGTGACCTCCTTTGAATTTGATCTTATTGCTACTCTTTTCTCTACTTCCTTTTCACTGGTATTACCTGTGGCCACTGGGCACAAGTAAATAATAAAATTGGCAGTTGTAGTAATAATGGTGCCTCCCAAATCGTTTAGAAGACAGATCATTTAATGAATGCCTTTCATCAAACATTGTTTCTCCAGTGATTTCTGAAATATCCAAATTTATTGAGTAGTTTTTTGAAAGAAAATTGAACAAAATTCTGCTGTTATGTTCCAAACTTTTATCTTCGGCAATGTCTTTTTTGTTCCTTTTGAATTTTATCATACTCTGGATGTTAAAAACAAACTTATTCACATTTAGAGAGAAAGAACGGAAAGGTGCAAAATCTGAAGTGATTTTGGAGTAGTTGTTAATAAGAAATAGAAAAATAGGGGCGTCATCTTGACCCTTTACTAAGAAGCAGTCTGCTGGCTTGTGGCCAGTGGAGGAATCTCTGAACGTGATTTAGGTAGGACAGCAGATCAGGAACATACCAAGGAATCAAAAGAGGGAATCCTGTATCACTAATTGGAAACTTTGTTTGCAAATAATTCTTGGATTATTTTCAATTACATATGGAGCAATGTATCTATGCAAACTTTACTGAAATGTTAAGGAATGGCAAATCCTCTTCAGAAATGTGGGTTGCAGATAATCAACATTTGAAAAGAACGAGCCTTGGTGGTGTGCAATTGTGAGAATCGGTTGAGAACAGTGGAAATGATCTTACAAAAACCTTTTAATTTTGTCTGTTAGATAATGGTAACAAAATTCTATTCCCATCGTGTTTTTTTTCCATACTAACTTACCATATCTTCCCATGGGCAAACTTACTATGGAAAAGATTTGAATAAACCATCATGCTTTGACTCCAAAATGTTCATGAGTTCATGTTTCATCTTAACATTGTCCTTTCCTCGAATAATCATTTGTTATATCATGGTAGGAACACTTGACATGATTATTATTTTTTTCTAATTGCTTTACCATTTCATTAAGGATTTATTTCTTTTCTCAGGGGCGGTGCATAAACTTCTCCCGAGTTCCGTCTCAGTAAAAAAGGAAACAAGGACTGGGGAGGTACGAAGATGGCACGTTTTTCACACTGCTGATTTCCAACCAAAGGAAAAACACACAAGGGCCTTTCAGAAGCTTTTGGAAGAGCGGCTTAATTCCTCTCAGTCAGGAAATGTTTTCTGTGCCTTCTGCTTTGCTTGCACCAAATATTTTCAAACCCTTGTTCTGCCACGAGAAGTGATGGAAGTCAGTGGTAACTCACGACGTTGACGAGAGACTGATGTTGATCTGCACGCTATGGGCTACACGAGAAAGTTTGTCTGAAGGTGTAGAAGAGGAAAAAGCAACCAGAGCAATAACGCAGAGATGATGTCAAAACAGGGGTCATGAAACAACTCGCCGCGCTGGGCTTTCCTAGAGACAGGAGTGCTTTTTACACGGAAACGGGGCACTTGAATTGTTAAATGGGAAGATCTTTAGCCATAAGCAGAGCATGAAGTTTCCCACCAGACTAAGCAAATAAAAGACTCCGTTGCCTTATAACCATGTCAGATCACAAAATCCTTCCGTCCCTGTCACAGTGTGCCTCATGGGAAGCTTCTGACTGGAAAACCTTGTCATTTTAACACTGAGAAGTGCACACGCATGACAAAATGTAGACAGGATGCCTCGAGGTATTGGAAGCAAGCAAGGTTTTGCCCTTTAGTTTTTGAAGACACCTTTCTTTCATTATGCACTCGGGAGAAGAAAATTAATAGAGCGTTATTCCACAGGAAGACAGCTTCTAGCCAGAGATCTGGAGAGGAGTTTAAAGGACTCGAGCTTTGAGAACTTCTCCCTGCAACTGGTAGATCCCCCCCTTTCTCTGTTTAGGGTTCAGTAGTGCATAAAGCATCAATATCGGTAAACATACCTGGGAGTTTGTTTTGCTTTTAATTTAAAGGAAGCCATAACCACAAAGCTTCCGCTCAGGGTTTTTTTCTTCCTTCCAGTCTCCAAGGGCTCTTCAGCGTCACAAGCCAGCAATTCTCTTTGCATGAAAATTTCAAAGTTTAATTAATATAATTAAAAGCAACAGCAAGCAGCAGCCTGTGAAGATTTTGCTCATCTTTTTTATGCCTTTTGACATTGAATGACCTATTACTCTAGACGCATTCCTTGGATTTTGAGGGGGTACTCTACTTTGGTGGTGATGCAATACAGGAGAAAGACCTCCTTTCTTCAATTTATAGATGAAATTTGCAGGAGGGCCACCATCCCAAACATTGACGAGGTTTGTATTATAATTTTTTAGAAAAACCACCATCGTGTCACGTCGATGATGCCAAATTATGTTAGCGTGAGCAGAAGCACTGTGGGGGATGAAGGCAGCAGCTGAAGGAGAGAGCTCAAATGATCTAGTCACTTTCGATACTGTACTTCAGATGCGAAATGGATATTCGACTGGAAACCTGACAAAGAGCGCCTGCTTTGATGTGAACTGGGATAGACAATGACCAGTGGCTGGGTCAGTGGGATGTCTCTCTGCGAGCACAGAGGCTTATCAAATGACACTAAAAATAAGTTCAACAACCATCACATTGGAAAGGAGAAGGCGAGCATTTCATGTTTAGCGGGCATGTGGGTGCACGAGACGCAATGAGCGATTTGGAGCATCCTGGTATAATTACCCCCCTTGTGCTCTTAGTGGAAATGTCTAAGGACGGGAGTGATTCCGTTGTTGGTACCCAGGTTTGTGGCACTGCTCCAAGAAGCCTTATGCACATACACAAATACAAAAATATGTATCCACATATAACCTCTAGCTTGAAACTTTTGCTTACATTTATTTATGTCACTGGCTGGCTGGATCCAAAGTCATGTGTCCACATGTTCATAAATAAATTTTTTACCTGTGCCCATGTAACCATTTTCTTTAAGCTTCCATAAAGCTTATGCCTTCGTTGGTTGAATATGCAATTATTCTGCTCAATTTCAGGAAGTGGAATTGTATTTAGTTCCAGAACGTCCCTCATGTTCACCAGTGAGACTCTTGGTGGAATGTGTGTGTGCAAGTATAACTTGGAAGCATGGTAACATGCAACCCTTTCTGCAGTGAGTTCTTGAACACCTTAGTTCTGGAACAGGACTTACTGCTGCTTTCTTTAGACATTTGATTTCTGATTAATACACACCCATCAAGGGTATTTTAAGAGCATCAAGAATATTACAGCAGCTAAGCCTTTGGTACTTACTTTATATTTCTTTAATGTCATATAGCATATCTTTGCTCCTTGAACAATGTAAATAAACCTCTGCCTTTAAATGGCAGAACAGCTCTCTGCAGATTGAAATGTAAACACAATGAAGAGGGAGAGGCAATGGTTTATATGTAGACTGAAAAAAGTGTCATTCATAAAGTTCAAAGAAAGATGGAATTTTACTGCCCTCACAGGTGGGAACCAGATCTGTGCTAACCTTTTCTTCAATCATACTAACTAGCAAATAAGAATTTTTTTTAAGGAGTACTGTTTTCTAACCAAAAGACTAGATTACAAATCTCTACGCTCTTTTCATCAGGAAAATTGGTTAAAATAAAGCCATTTCTCTAAATTGAACAATGCTTTGTATTTTGTAGAGAAGTAGCTTTTGCCTCACTTTCTGGACGTGGTGCCAGTCAAGAGCTTCCTGTGTATAAATGATAAGTGTTATCCATAACCCATTCACATTGCATAAGGTTGCAAAAACAATTAAGTGGGAAATGACTCCTAACTTATGTGTCTACTCTGCCTAGAAAGAAAGTTTTGAAGGCATCTATATATATTTCATAACAATGTCTGTTCTTTATGGATTTGATCCATAAATATTTATCTATCTGAAAACTTTGATACTTGGAATGTTTTCCTTAAAGCATTTGGTGCTCCAAGAAAAAACATTTGGTGCTAAGAGTTACAGCACTGATGCCTTTCCCCAAGATAATTCTATTTTAAAAATTTGTATTTCCTTCCCAATGAGATGCAGAGTAAAATTTGAGGCCCTCCATTGACTAGGGAGCAGCATCTGTCATCTATGGTTAATTACTATTTTGACAAAAATATAAAAGGTTTAAACCCCCTACATTTCAGATTGTTAGAGAATGAAATGATTTGCTTATTTTTTCCTTTGAACTTTATTCTAACCATTTAAATAATAAATTATTCTACATTTGATTTTATAATAAATCCTTACTGGGTATAAGATCTGGGTGTCTCTGTGAACTTAACTTTGTTATCTAAATGTCACTGACCATGGTTTACTGTTGGAGGTGGATTTATTTGTTTATTTGAAAATTGAAACAAAATATTACGTTGACAAGGTTTTTAAAAATTTTTGACTGATCAGCTTACATGTATTATTTTTGAAATCTAAGAAGATTATATAATTAGGTCCTATTTATAGGTACAAATCAAGTAGCTTCCTCCTCTGTACATAAATAGTATTTTGGTCATTTTTACTGGATTTTACACAGCACCATATAACTTCATAAAATATTAGCGTTTTATTAGTATTGGAAAATTTTGGTGACTATATGTACACAGGGGAGACGTATATACATTATTTTAATATGAAAGGAAATTTACAATCTAGAAATATAAGCTAATTCTGGAACATCTATTATATACTTAAGGGGAAGAACGGGCAGGGGAGGCCGGTGAATGCTGTCAGAGTGGGCAGACAGTGAGTCAGTGGAGCCACATTCTACTCAAACTCTATTAATATTATGCTTAGTGATTTTTTATGGCATATTTCTGAGAACACTTTAAATTTTAGGATATTTCTACACTTACTAGAATCTAATTCAGTCAATTGGATAAAAGAAAGGCTGTTTGTTTTTCTTTTTGAGTGATATACCAGGCCCTGTGCTGCTTTTTATTTTTTTATGTGCTTTATTTTTGCACTTTACTGCCCAAATAAAAGGCTGATAAGAAATACATAGTACAACATGTAAATTTATATAAAAATGTACTTGTTCGTATTGCTTCTTCCCAGTAACTATGTTAAGGTAAATTGCACACACACACGTGTGTGTGTGTGTGTGTGTGTGTGTGTGTGTGATAGGGGAAGCTCAGTGCGACATGCTGCAGAGTCTCAGTTCAGGAATCGGGTGACCAGGGGCCTAGGCCACCCACCCAGCCATCAGCAAGTTGCCTGGAACCGAGCTGATGGATTGCTCAACCATGAACTGGGATGGACTGAGGAGATCTGAAGTCCTTTCCAGCTCTGACAGCATTTCTAGCAATACGGCTGTGTTGGAGGTTTTAGTATTTACATATCTCATATTTGTCACGCTGGGCTCTTTAAAAATATGTCCAGCAAGGTAATATTAGCTCTGTAAACTGTCATTCATAATAGTTACAAAAGACATTGAACCCTAATACAGAATGTGATAATTAGCCACATATATAGAATAATTTCTTAGTTTACTTCTTATGACTAGAATATCTAAGCAGCAACTGATAATACAGTTTGTATCTGATGAAACCTCTCAGAAGATGAGTAAAATATTGGGAAAATCTATCCGTGTGTTTCATTCTGACTTTACACTCACAGGGCGCTTCTCAGATACATATAAATATGCCCAGAAATTGTTATGAAATATTTATTTTACCAGTTTTAATGATTAGGATATTTTTACACAGTAGAAAGTATTAAACTCCTTTTTCCTTAGTCAAAATTGGGAGAAAAAAATGACAGTTCACAAAAACTATGCCTATCTTGCCCATTGCAAGCATTTAATGAAAAATATTTTGTCAAGTAATTTGGACACAACTTTTAATCCATAGTATTTTAGAAAATATGGTTGGGGGCATGAGGCACTGTATTAAAGGGTCACGGCATTAGGAAGGTTGAGAACCACTGATACACAGGGAGACTGTGAAGCTAAGAGTTCAAAATTTTAAGGATTGGACCCTAAACATGGTCTCCTAATTTCCATAAAGTTGTTTGCATTCGAGATGAGTTATATTTGCAAGGTTGTAAATGTCACTGGGTAATCTAAAATAAGTTGTAAAAGTTAACAAAATGTACATTTGATAAGATTTCAGTTCAACTAGAAATAACAAGTAGGCAAAAACTAATATTCCAGAACGTTGGCTATTAAAAAGATAGGCCTTGCCTCCCTGCACTAAAACACAAGGTGATTTTAAACCATTTAGAGGCACAACAAAGGAACTGAGTGCTTCCAAAGTCATAAATGATGGAGGAAGGCAGGTGTCACATCATGCACCGTGTTAAAACCAAACAGAAACTTCTCAGCAAGCTCAGATACTCCACCTTCTGATTTCTATAAGTAATTGGGGAAAGAAAACTCAATATGAAACAAAGCTTGACTAGTTCTAACAGGTGAAACCTATAAATACAAATTTTTGCTAGTTGAAATTCTGATGTGAGAAACAATTATCATCACATTAGAGTTGTCTTTTATTTCTCTATTTCTGAACGTCTCTGTTAATTATAACAGAGCAATGACAGACCTGTATTTTCTTTAAATACTTTGTGTGAGGCTGTCACGGAAGAAGAAAGATTATATTTGAAACAATATGTTCAAGTGTAAAAAAATCATCAATAAGTTATTAATGTGTTTTAAAATGGGGCAAAATTTTAGTTATTTTATAATGAACATCTCGAAATTCTTTGTAATGAGCTAAATGTTTCAGAAAGTTTGAAAGGGTTTTAAATAATGTTTTAAAGGCTATCAAAGGATAAGTTATGACTTTGAATATTAAGTGTGTGTTTTCTAATTTTGAGGAATAGTAATATTATTAAAATAGCACAAAAATTAAAAAGGAAAAGTACAGGGACATTAGTGGTGGTTCAGCATCTCTCTGTGTCTGCCCGTGTCCAGAAGCGTTGAACTGACATACAATTAAATCAATGTTTTAAAAAATTATAATTCAAAATGATGAAGGCCAATACATAATTGACTTCACATTTATCACCTTTCTTCAGCTGATAGAGTAAAAATAATGGTGTTCCTCAAATTATTCCTTTGAAGTGAAATGAAAAGATGGGTGTCACTTTGCTTTAGAAAGTAACAGCCACGTGTTCTGAAGGTTAGGGCATGGACCTCTTTGGGGGGCATTATTCAATCCACCACAAAGCTTATCATAATTTTCCTTGTATTAATTTTTTCTGTTACCTGACACCATAAGAAAATATACAAAATGGTTGACATTTCTGTATTAGCTTCTTACCTGCCCAAATTCTTTAGATCTCGTCATATCAGTGACTTGTTTTTTTTAGGCACTCCATTTGTCCATTCTATTACTTTATATTTCATTTGCTACTTTTCTCAGAAAAGGAAGAATGCCAGGGTTTAAATTCTTGGAAGATTTTTGCCAGATGAGAAACAGTGTACAGGACTGGGAAGCACATGGCTGTCTTTTGTTACCTCTGGAGCATTTGCCTGGCCTGTCTGCACATGGCCAGGGGTTAACTTACAGTTAGTCTAATTCTTTCCCCTGTCACACTGAAAATCTGTTTAGAAGGTACTGAAACCTCGCCAGAAACAGTACAAAAATAATTTGGTATTCTAATGCTCACATCACTTACATGTATATCTTACACAGATGGTTATCCACACTTTTCAACTATTTTTCCCAGAATTAAAAAGAATTTTTTTTGAAAGAAAGAAGAGTGATTTTAAAGTCAATAAAACATCAACATCAAATATTATTTGAGGAGTAATCTTGAATAAGACACTAATAAAACTGATAAACTAAAATAACAGAAATAAAAGGGGTTGAAATCTCTAAATAGATTTTCCTTTAAACATAACTGTCACGACCCCTGTGGCCCTGGTCTCGGTCGCAGGAAAGAACCAGGCGTGACATGGATTAGAAGTACAAGCTTGCAGGGTGTGGGCTAACCTTAGTTGCAGGGTAGCCTTGAGCCCCTATTAAATTTATACGTAACAGGTGTGGCGAGTTAAGGTCATGGACTTACACAACAGGTGTGGAGAGTAATTACATACTAGCTGCATGTGTAAGGATTGCCACGTGTTCTTTCCCCACAACCCTCACGAAGAACTACTAAGCAGCAGTGTTTAACACCTGCTTACTAGTGAGTGACCGATCTTATCTCATTCCGGAACACTGAGTTACTTGGGGGATTGCCTCCAAGTCACAAAACGTCTCTAGGCTTGTTGGGAGACTGTCCTGTGTTCAGCGTTTCCTTTTAATGTGATAAGAATCAGTAACTGTCCTTTGCAAGCATGG
This sequence comes from Loris lydekkerianus, assembly GCA_963574355.1. NCBI lineage: Eukaryota > Metazoa > Chordata > Mammalia > Primates > Lorisidae > Loris > Loris lydekkerianus. The sequence continues at coordinate 596 of CAUYPK010073375.1, read as the reverse complement.
TGTTCATTCCTCTACACATAACATTATGTACTATATTCCATGAGTTCTTTGAATCAAATTATCAAATGTTATACATACAATAGCAATAATTTTCTCATCTCTCATTTTTTGGGGCTTTGTATAACTACATCCCCCCACACATGCACACACACTCCTTTTAAAGTACATTTAAATATGAACATGCTGTGAATGACTTACCATCTGAACTTTTATGTACTGTGTGACCCTATGCCTATTCCTAATTATTCACATAAAGCAATTTGATATCTGTAAATGACGAGTTACTAACATGTTTAAGGAAAACCGGGCAAATTTCCTCATGACATCAATACTTGGATTTATATATGATTTCATGTTGCGTGACCTGAGACACGAAAGAGCAGAAGCTTTGCCGTAGGTGTAAACTCGCTCCTGTAATGTTAAGTCAAGAAACAGACTATACACTCTGATATGGCGTATAGCAAAGTTTTTTATTCCAAGTTCAGGTTTTATACTTTTTCAGTCAGGTACACACTTAATTCCTTAACCATTAGTTTCCTCATTTTCTTCCTTAACCATTAGTTTCACTTTTGTAGTAAATCTCTCCTATTTTCTTG
>CAUYPK010073373.1:0-20474 GCA_963574355.1 Loris lydekkerianus | reverse complement strand
AGACAACCTACACAATGGGAAAGGATATTTGCATATTTTGAATCAGACAAAAGCTTGATAACTAGGATCTATAGAGAACTCAAATTAATCCACATGAAAAAAGCCAACAATCCCATATATCAATGGACAAGAGACATGAATAGAGCCTTCTCTAAAGAAAACAGATGAATGGCTAACAAACATGAAAAAATGCTCATCATCCCTATCTATTAGAGAAATGCAAATCAAAACCATCCTGAGATACCATCTAACCCCAGCAAGAATGGCCCACATCACAAAATCTCAAAACTGCAGATGCTGACGTGGATGTGGAGAGAAGGGAACACTTTTACACTGTTGTGGGACTGCAAACTAGTACAATCTCTTTGAAAGGAAGTATGGAGAAACCTCAAAGCACACAAGCTAGACCTCCCATTTGATCCTGCAAATCCCATTACTGGGCATCTACCCAGAAGGAAAAAAATCCTTTTATCATAAGGACACTTGTACTAGACTGTTTACTGCAGCTCAATTTACAATCACCAAAATGTGGAAACAGCCTAAATGCCCACCAACCCAGGAATGGATTAACAAGCTGTGGTATATGTATACCATGGAATACTATTCAGCCATTAAAAAAAATGCAGACTTCTTAGCATTTGTATTAATCTGGATGGAAGTGGAACACATTATTCTTAGTAAAGCATCACAAGAATGGAGAAGCATGAATCCTATGTATTCAATCTTGATTTGAGGACAATTAATGACAATTAATGACACAGTGGGAGTGGGGAAAGGGGAGAGCAGACAGAGAGAAGGAAGGAGGGGGGTCAGGGCAAAGAAGAGCAGAGAGAGGGAAGGAGGGAGGGGGTGGGGTCTCAGTGTGTGACACATCTTGTCCCCTCCATGAATCCTCAATTTAAAAAAAAAAGAAAGAAAGAAAAGAAAGAAAGAAAGATTTCAACTTCTACTTCACAAAGCTCTTTCCACACTTACCTGACAGGAGACATCAGCAGGGCAAGGGACTGCATAAAATGAAAGACTCCTGAGGGGTTATTCAACACCTTGATCTGAAATTAGAAAAGGGAAAAACATGCTGTAGAAAACCAATAACCCAAGTACCCATTATCTTAGTTCATAAGCATTCTAATGGAACTTGCCATTAAAAGAACAAAGCTGAAATTGGCACCTAACCTGAATGAGTGAGGCACAGCTGGGTTACTGGTGACCCAGAGTCAGCTGTACTCAAAGAGTGGAGGTAGCTGAGCAGTTTACATCAACTACCTGTAACAATATGGATGAAAGATACTTCTGCTATTTTAATTCAAAGAGAAACAAAACAAAAAAAATCCTCCTTCCACCTAAAAAGATTCAGACTTTTTGCTACCAGAAATACTCAAGGAAATGTGGAGAAGTTGAACTTGGCAGCCCTATTTGGCCCCTGCGCATCCAAGTGGCTGCTCTAAGTAAAAAAATAATACAAAAGCAAGCAGCAAAATGGACAAACTATAAGCCATCTAATCAACTCCTAAGTATATGAGAGTTGATCACACAAACCCGAGATCTATGCTAGTATTAAAGAACTTTGATATGTGATGGTTTCTGTTTTACCTTTACCAACTGTAGTGTGAGATGCATTAATTTAAGAAGCTATGTTGAGTACTCCAGAAAAAAGTCCTGGTGAGCCTTTCTACAGAGAAATTTTATAGAATTAAATACTACTGAACCTACCAAGCCAGACAACTGAACTTATGCAATTCTATCAACTGCAGGTGGCCCCAAAAATTTCAGCACAGAAATTATTACAAATATATACTGGATATATATTAAGAATTTTATTTTAAATATCAGCATTTTTAAGTTGCCATTTTTTTAAGCGATGTCTTTGGGGAAAATGTCTAATAATACCTCTACACTATCCACTGGAAGACCATTCATCATACCTGGATGAAGGGAACAGCCCATTTACTAACACCAGCTGGACATCGAAGAATATGATTTAGAAGGAAGAGGTGATCTCCAGGACAGCCAACTCTTTGTAGCACTGATACCTGAGCAACAAAAGACATATGATCTCAGTATTTTTATAAAAAGGAAAATTTACCTTGGGGGCTAGTAAACTCATTTATCTAATGTTTTAAATACACAAAATCGTTTAGAGCAGTGGTTCTCAACCTTCCTAATGCCACGACCCTTTAATACAGTTCCTGTGGGTCGCAACCCACAGGTTGAGAACCGTTGTTTTAGACTCGTCAAACACTAGACACATATATTATTTACCAGATGCATTTCTACCAAAGAGGCACACAGAGTCCTATGAATCTATGAGTACTTAGGATAACATAGGAAAATGTTTCTCTGCAAATGTAAGTTTTATTTTCTGGAAAATTACTAATCTTTCATATCCCTGGCCACAAATGAAAAGACACGAGTAATTTATTTTTAGTTAGTAATAGTCTCTTAATTCCAAATAAGCATACTGGAAGTATCACCCTATATCTAAGAACTCTAATGTGAACTTTTAAAAAGCTTGCAAGGCGACCCCATTGAGAAATATAACCAATAAACCAATACTCCCCCATATTAAACCTAACACCTACGTTACTAGATCCTGATAGCTTTCTTCTAAAAAAAAAAAAAAAAAAAGTTTAAGTATGACTAAGCGCAACATTAAACATCAGATGACAAAAAGAATGGCATATGGAAACTTTTTAAGATACAAACTGAGTATCCCTTACCCAAAATGCATGGGACCAGTGCAGTTCAGATTTTGGATTTTTTCGATTTTGTAATATTTGCATATTACGAAATGTCTTTGAGATGGGATCCAAGTCTACACACAATGTTCATCTATGTTTCATATATACCTTATACACATAGCCTGAAGGCTATTCTAAACAATATTTTTGAAATTTTGTATATGACACAAAGTTTGTGGTAAATTCTTACACGTAGAATTTTCTACTTGTGGAGTCATGTCAGAGCTCAAAAAGTTTGGGATTTTGAAGCATTTCAGATCTCAGATTTTGAAACTGGGAATGGTCAACCTGTCCCTATTTCTAATTACACATCTAGCTTTCAATTTGGCATACTTCCCACATTTCCTTTTTTTTTTTTTTTTTTTTGACTTTTAATGACCTTTATTACCCCAGTAACAATGACAGGAATATGTTTCAATATTGATGGTCTAAAATAAAAATTAATATATAATAAAGGTAGAACCTCAAATCAATGGGAAAAGATCAACTTTTTCCTAATTGGATAACTATATATAAAAAGTTAAAATTTGATCTATTGCTCATTTCTTTTTTTTTTTTTTTTTAGGTCAGTCAAATTTTATTCATCTACTGGATATCAGACACTGCTAGATGTTGCAATGTGTAGTCTAGTCTATTTTCCAACTACATTAGGCCATTTTTTAAAAATTGACACTTCATACTTCCCACATTTCCATTTCTTCCTAAGTTGAAGGCCAGAGTTCATTTACCATAGTATTTATTCAAGAGAAAAGCACTTTCAGCTCAGTAATGCACTAGATTACATACTACATCTATCATGATCGAAGTCACTAATTAACTCATTAAATGAATTACCTGAAGAAGCTGTTGAAGAAATAATATGACGAAATAAGAGAGCATTCTTAAATTATTAAGAAAACAAAAGACAGGCTACCATTTCTAATCGTTTCCTTACCAATTTCTGCAGCCAGAGAAGAATATCATCATGGAACTGTGTATCTTCATTAACTCTCCTGGTGAACATGAATAAGACACTAATGCACTCCTTTAGTTGACACAGATCAGAGGGAATGCTTTCTGTCTGTTTAGAAGCTATAAATTAAACAGAGTATTAAATGAGTCCCTCATAAATGGTATTTTGGGGAGAATATTTTAATGTCTTTAACTTAAAACAAACAAACAAAAAGATCAAAATACAAGGAGAAAAGTTACATCAAACTATTTGAACTTCCACTAAACAGACAAACCAGAAAAGTATTTACCTTTGAAGTATTTCAAAGCGAAGGAAAATCAATCTCATTATAATTCATTATTTTTTATTTGAAAATCAGCAGATCTCTGGCCTACTCCCAGCTCTTTGATTAGTTAATACAATATGGACAAGGGAGAAAATTTTACTATTAAGCAGAGATGTCCAACCTGCAGGCTGCGAGCTGATTTTGTGGGGATTTTTCTTTTTCTTTCCTTTTTTTTTTTTTTTTTTTTTTTTTTTTGCTGATAAGCTTTCATTATTGTGCAAAAAAAATTTGGATACTACTTTTTTTTTTCTTTTTTGAGACACAGCCTCACTTTGTCACCCTCAATAAAGCACTGTCATAGCTCACAGCAACCTCCAACTCTTGGGCTCAAGAGATTATCTTGCTGCAGCCTCCTGAGTAGTTGGGACTACAGGCGCCCACCACAACGCCTGGCTATTGTTAGAGATGGGGTCTTGCTCTTGTTCAGGCTGGTCTTTAACCAGAGCTTAGGGCAATCCACCTGCCTCGGGCTTCCTGAGTGCTAGGATTACAGGCATGAGCCACCGGACCTGGCCTGGATAGCACTGCTTTAAAGGATCATAATAATCTCACCCACAAAAAAAAAAAAAAAAAAAAAAACTGCATAATTCAATAAGCATATTTAATACTTAAATATATCAGTAGTAAAGACTAATTTTTTTAAAACCTAAAATAAGATGAAAAATGCAAAACATTACAGATCCTCTGTTGGAAAATTAAACAAAATACCACAAAAAACTGTACCAGCAAAAATAAATGCAGTAGACAAATGATGAAAAAGTACTTGGATTACCAGTTTTATAATTAAAACCTGTATCTGGACCCAACTTGGTAAAAAGCACATAAACTACAACAGTAAGGGACATTAATTGTAGATCTCTGTCATCCTAGAGAAGCAGAGAATGTCAGCCCTGGGGAGAGGGGACCTAGCAATAGTCCTTAGAAATGCCATTCAGGCAGATTTCAGTCCTACATTAGGGGAGACCAGGTAAAAACAAGCACAAATGTTACATATACGACCAGTTATTACATAGTCAACTCAACCAGACTACAACCCTCAACTTTTTTCATTTCAAAACACAAGAGTGAGATCTTCATTCCTTACACACCTTGGCCTTGCTGATGGATTGCTAAAGATCTTAGAACAGGCGAACTACTGAGTAATGCATAGATAAAAGACTCCACTTGCAATCTCGAGAGCACAGAAGTGTAAGAATGCAGAGCCAGGGTCTGGTGGAGGTGCTCAGATTTCGCATCAAATAGCTTCTTTAGCTCCCCCAGTGCATTTTCATTCATCTCTACTCGTTGGTAGCGATGATACCCAGAAACTTTCACTTGATCTGCACAGACACCCTACCAGTAGACAAAAAGGCAAAATGTGAAACCAGTTACTGTTTCCATCTGAAGTAATGAGGTAGCAGGTATAAGATATGTAGACTTCAGTATCATCTTCAAAGAGCTTGTAATCACGATGAGAGGACAATATTGCTATGTAGAGAATATTACCACCAAATACATGATCAGGTGCAGTACAGTGTAATCCCAATCACAAAAACCTTAGACATTCAGAGAAGGGAAAAATAACTGTAAGAAGTAGTTAGTGGGGAAGGGTACATGAAAATAATAGATCTTGTCCCTAACAGTGTCATGACTGATGATCTTATCTTCACTCTTACAAACACTGAGACCAGGGCAGCGCCTGGGGCTCAAGAGAGTAGGGCACCGGCCCCATATGCCGGAGTTAGTGGGTTCAAACCCAGCTCCAGCCAGAAATTGCAAAAAAAACAATACAAAACACTGAGACCATGTGATAATCCCCTCAAACTCAAGGTACCTCAAAATTGTGGCTCTACACTCATCATTCTTTGTGGTTCTATTCAAAAGAAACCCCTCTCTCTTCCCATACTAGCTCCTCCAGCTGTGCTCTAGATTCTACCCTCTTGAGTATTTCCAATGTTTCCTTCTCCACAGACCCTTCCTATCTGTAGAGATGCACAGGTCTCCCAAAGAATGAGGGTTAGGGATGGGGGAATCATGTGTTTCCCACTTCCCTTCACTGCCACGCTTGTCAAGAATGGTCTTCTTGTCCTTGTATAACCTCCCAAGCCACTATGAAATGGCTTTCTTATGGTCACCTTGGTCTCCATAGGGTCACATCTAATGGCCTCAACCCTGACACTCTCTATCCATTGGATGTTTGTGACATTATGCCCAAGGTCACAAACTCATGGCCCATGCACTGAATTCAACCTGAAGACATGATTTGCTTGGTTTACACTTGCATATATGTGTTTATATGTGTGTGATTTGCTGCCAACATTTAGAAATTAGAATCCCTGACATAAAAATCCAGATTTCTACATTTTTCTCAGACAAGCTTAAGATGTGGCAATGCTAGAGCATCAAAATCTCATAGCAACAATCAACTAGAACTCAGGAGTGCTGTCTCCTCTAGACCAGGAGTTTACCCAGTGACCATTGTCCCACTCAGCCTGCTTCACTCCTCCAGGTCACACACCAGGCCCCTCAGGCATTTGACTTTGTGATCCCTGCACTGTACTACTCTGAGCTGAGATAGGGTGAGGGCACAGGGAGAAGCCTCTGGACCTGGACAGCACCACCGCAAATTCCCCAGGCTCCTGATCAAAATACCTGTATAAGCATTTGTTCCTCCTTAAAGTGCCATAGCCGACTTTTAGCATTTTGGCAATCAGACGTCAAAGTAAGGAGCTCGGCCTCAGCCAGCAGCAATTGCTTTCTACATCGTGAGTAGTTCAAAAGCAACTCATAAAATTCATGCCTGTCCTGGTGAGCCATGCTGTCAAATTCTTCCAAATATGACTCAACATTTTCTAGCCATGAGCCAGGCTCCAAGATTTTTAGCTGCTCTTTAGTAAATGGTACTAGTTCTGGCTGTGATGGTAGTTCTGGGTAGAGCCGCTCACTGCGAAGCAAGGGTTTCACTGCCACCAAAGCTGGTACTTCTCCAGCAATTTCTGCTGGCAACTGGGGATAGAGTTTATTCACTCTCGGTGGCTTAGAAACAGGTTTGGCTTCACAAAAACCCTGCAAGCCAACACTTTGTAGCACCTCTGAAGAACCACCCAAGGCTTGTTTGTCTTCTTTCCCATCCTGAAGTTCTCTAACTTGCAAGTTTTCCATTTCCTGCTGAGTATGTGAAAAACTAGATTGAACTGTGCTTTCTGTAAGTCCGCCTTGCACCAACTTATTTTCTTCCACCTCTGTAAAGTTCTTCGGGGTTTCAACTGCAGTTCCAACACTGCCTCCAGGGTCAACGTTGGCCGCGACTACACTGTCCCCCATACAGGTTCCAACCTCTCCCCCTTCCTTCAGGGGCTCTGAGTTACACATTAGTGACCCTTCATTGCTTATAGTTAAGGAGGCAAGTGGTACATCAAACATTTCACTTTCATTTTGTTTACTGGCATTATTCTGGAGCTGGGAATCAATTAACGCCTTCAAATGGTCTCCTTTGAATTCACAGGCTGGAGAAGGGACTTCCTGCTCTCTGGAGGTTTTTGGAAGGGAAATTTCATCAAACTCTTCCCTCTGCAGGGTTTCATATTTCTTCTTTTCCTGTAAACAAGATTTATAAAGTAAAATAACTTGTAACAATAATTGATACTCACAGCATGGGGACTTTTTAAGTTGTATATAAAATCTAAATTTTATCATTTAACAAATAGAACCTAAATTCACTTCATAAGCAATGTATGTCACAATTTATATTATCCAATCGAGTATGCAGAATTGAGCAATTCACTAGGCTAATCACAACAGAAAAAGATATCACAGTAAGTAGCAAATTCTGATTCAAAAATGGAACAGGAAAGTCTTAGTTACATTGCTCACCATTCTACTAGAGGTTACGTAAAACAGAACAGTCATCAAGTATCTAGACCATAATAGGTTTGTCTTCTCTTGACAAACATATTTACTCAAAACTCAGAAACAATTAGAATGACTTGAGCAACAAAACAAACAACTGTACAATTGGATTATAACCCACAGAACAAAATATATAACCACGGACCCATACTGACATAATTACCTCAATAAGTAAGCAAAAAACATGGGCAAGAAGTAACAACTCTTCCACATGGAGTAATTCCAATTAATAAACATAGAAGGAATGAGAAAAATAAAAAATCACAATGAGAACACCATGGTACCTGCTGCAGGCAAGATCTACTGATAGATGCTAAAGTGAGTGAACCCAGAATTTAAGCAGACACAGTATCTGCACAGTCGCAAACACAGTATCTGCACAGTCGCAAAATCTCTCCTCCCAAATACTTAGTAACTACAAAGGAGAAAACAGTTTCAGTGGAGAATCCTGGCAAAAAATGCCTTAACCAAATGATCAAGGTTACATTCCCAGCAATACTAACATCAGATACCCTCCATAGGATACAGCAAAAAAGGCTACCTCATCAGCGCCCCCAATAATGTAGTATTTCAATCTAATCAAGAGAAAACACCAGAGAAAAACTCGAACCAAGGGATAGTCTATAAAATAAAGTATTATGATCATGAAAGAAAAGAACTGTCAGAAAAGATCTGAAAACTTCAAAAAAGGGAGAGATAAAAAGAAAAAAAAAGACAAAACTCAGGAACTTTCAGAGATTGGAGGAAAATACAGAGACATGACAATAATGTGTTACAGGATCCTGGACTGGATTCTGGAACAGAAAAAAGACGTAAGTGGAAAAAACTGGTGAAATCCAAACAAGTTCTATATTTTAATTAACAGTACTGTACCAATGCTTATTTCTTGGTTTTATTAAACGTTCCATGTCATTAAATATATGGTTAAATAAGATGACAATACAGAGGATGCTGAGAGAAAGGTATAAGGGAATACTCTGCAATTATATTTGCAACTTTTCACTAAGTCCAAAATTACCTCCAAAAAAACAGAAACATGAAAAAGTTAACCATTAAAAAAGTTACGGTTTTTTAAAAAAATTAAACCTCAGGCATTAACATACCAACTAGATAATATAGAAAGCCAGGCTGAATAAAGAAAAAAATTACTTATATAACATTTAAATAAAGTTGTTGCACTCAAACTAAGACCTGAGAGATTTCCTTTTCACTATAAAATTTTAAGTAAAGGCAAACATGACAGTTACCCAAGTTGTTGGTGATTTGTGGTTATTCTGAATGTCCAGTAAAAAAAGTTGACAGATTAATAGCCAAAAAGGTGGGACACACTCATATGTTAGGAAGAAAAGATGAATGTTGGGTAGATGGCACACCTCCTGAGTGAAGGTCTCAACCACAACTCAGGCATTACCTAGCCAACACAATGTATGGTAACTTGTTTGTACCTTTATTATTAATCTGAATTTTTTAAAAAAATGCATGTTTTTGAAATGGAATTTGAGGTCTGCTTGCTGAAATGAACATGGCTGCGAAACATTTACAAATGTAATGATTCAGGAAACAATATGCCCTTCCAAAATTACTTCGCTCCCCACTATGAACTCAGAGGTGGTTATCAGATTCAGAGGTCAGACACAATGCGTATATAGACAAATTAGTTTGTTAAAGTGCCTAAAACTGCCAGGCACATGTCTGTAACCCCAGCTACTCAGGAGGCTGAGACAGCAGGACTGCTCGAGCACAGAGTTTAAGACCAGGCTGGCAACATAGTGAGACCTCCTTTCAAATTAATAAAAAAGAAGAGGAGAAAGAAGGAAGAAAGAAGGATCAAGGAAAGAAGAAGGGAGGAGGAAAGAGAAGGAAGAGGAAAGCAGAAGCAGCTGCCTAAAATCATGAATAACAAAAAATAGTGATTTAAGTGTTAATAAGAGAACAAAAAAGTAGTCCTAATTACACTGCAGTGATGTTCAGCACACTATATAATAAACAAGTTTCTCAAACTGAGAAGTCAGAAAGAAAAACTAAGGAGAGAAAATGATTACTAGAATGAAAGAAATATTGGTCTATTAGTCAGGGCAGAAGTCAAATTTAATTAGAAGATGAAATTAATAAAACAATTTAATTTACAATAGCACAAAAAGAACAAAGTACTTAGGCATAAGCTAAGTAAAAAGTATATGTAAGACTTGTACTTTAAAAATTACAAAACATTACTGAAAGAAATTAAGAAAACTTAATGAAAACATACATCTTTCACAGAATCAAGATAACAATATTCCTCAAATGAATGTACAAATTCAATACAATCCCTTGAAATTTTCCCGTGCCCTTTTTTTTCCAGAAATTGACAAGCTGATCTTTAAATTTATATGAAAATGCAGGAGACCCACAATAGACAAAAATCTTCAAATAGACCAAGGTTGGCAACTCACACTATGCAATTTTAAAACCAACTACAAAGCTACTGTATTAAAAGACAGTGTGGTACTAGGACATGGGTAGACAGAGCAATAGAATAAAACTGAAAATCCAAAAATAAAACCTGATACCTGTGTTCAAGTTAACCAGAGTGGGCCCTGGTCATGCACTATCTCATATGGTCATTTATCTTTATGTTCTGTCTCCCCAATTAGACCACAAGTGTCTTGAGGGCAGGGTTTATATCTTGGGCATCTTTGGATCTGGTCAGCCTCTGACTTTTGTGTTCAATAACTGCTCCTTGGGATAATAATGACATACAATTCATAAGAATTTGAGTAACAGCTGTGCACTAAACTATGTCCTAGGTACTGCAATTCTAATATGAAGCAATTACTGAATTATCCAGCAAATATATGTACTTAACATATGCTCTGATACATTAAGTTTATTTTTACATGTGTCTCAGAAAACAGAAGGAAAACCCAATAAATTCAGAAGCAAATAAACGTTCATTCTGTAGTCTGAGCTCTCCTTACACATAAAATGCAAAATTCCATTTCATTTAAAATAAAAAATACAGCTTCCCTTTATTAACTGTCTATTTCAGTTAAAAAGAGGCAAAGATACATAAGGATAACATGTATGTAATAATCATTACAGATCACAAAATAAAATTCGGACTCTCTGTGTATCAAGTCACTTCTGCAAAAATTGGTGCTTACAAAAGTTTTAAGCAGAAGATATACCTTAGAACTAAAAATGTCCAGAAGGCTCAGTGCCCATAACACAGTGGTTATGGTGCCAGCCACATACACAGAGGCTGGTGGTTTTAAACCTGGCCTGGGCCTGCCAAACAACAATGACAACTCCAACCAAAAAACAGCCAGGCGTTGTGGCGGGTGCCTGTAGTCCCAGCTACTTGGGAGGCTGAGGCAAGAGAATCGCTTAAGCCCAAGAGTTTGAGGTTGCTGTGAGCTATGACGCCACCACACTCTACCAAGGGCAACATAGTGATTCTTCTTAAGAAGAATCTATTTCTTTATTTTTGATCTTTACATAAGTCACAATATATACAGGTAAAGAATCGATTTTGAAATCATTCAACAGGAAAAAAAAAATAAGTTATAAAGAAATGAAAGCATTGACGATAAAGACAGAAAAACATACTAACAATAAATTACAGTGTTGGTATGTTGGGAAAAAAAAATAAAGAAGAAAATAATAAACTATTACTAACAGTTATCTCTAGGAGATGAGATTCCTGATATTTCATTTCTGGGTTGAACATGTCTCGGTGTATATGTGCATATACTCACACATTTTTTTAAACAATGGAGAAAAAAATTAATCAGAAAGTAAGTAATCATTAAAAAAAAAAAAGTAGGCTTTTCTTTTTAAGACAGGGTCTGTCTAGGCCTAAGTTGCCCAGGCTGGACTTGACCTCCTAGACTCAAGTAATCCTCCCACTTCAGCCTCTCTGACAGCTGAGACTACAGGCACATGCCACCATGCCCAACTATAAATAAAGTTGTTTGTTTGGTTTTTTCTTTTTCTAAGTTCTGAAATACAAATGGAAACTTTCTCTTCATCACTGCGGTTCTTTCTCTTTGAACTATATTGAATAAAATTATAACTCTTTCCTTAATACCGGCCAGGCATGGTGGTTGCAAGTCCACAGTCAAAATGTTATCCTGGTAACTGAATTAATTACCAGATAACCAGATAATTAATTAATTAACTGGTAACTGATTAATGCCTGTAATCCTAGCACTCTGGAAGGCCAATGGGGGGAGTACTCCTTGAGCTCAGGAGTCAAGAGATCAATCTGAATAAGAGTAAGCAAGACTCCATCTCTAATAAAAATAGAAAAATTAGCCAGGTGTCACAGCACACGACTAAAGTCCCAGCTACTCAGGAAGCTGAGGTAGGAGGATCGCTTGAGTCCCGGACATTGAGGTTGCAGTGAGCTACGATGACACCACTACACTATACAAGGGCAATACAGCAAGACACTGCCCCCCCAAGTTAAATAAATAATGATGAACCACTTCATGAATAATAGTGATGGTTCAATCTTACACATTTCATAGAATACCTATCATTAGATTATTTTAAAGGCAGAGTCTGTTTATCATGCATGTCTGCATCTCCAGCACTTAGCACAATGCCTGGTACAGAACAGATAAAAAAGAAGTTGAGCACACAGGTACAAGGATCAGATCAAAAGCTCTCAGGGTGATTATACCAGCTCTCCCTGGGCTATATAAGAATGCGTGGTGTGGATGTGGAAAGGAAGGAACACTTTTACACTGCTTGTGGGACTGTAAACTAATACAACCTTTTTGGAAGGAAGTATGGAGAATCCTCAAAGAACTCAAGCTAGACTTCCCATTTGATCCTACAATCCCATTACTGGGCATCTACCCAAAAGGAAAAAAAAATCCTTTTACCATAAGGACACTTGCACTAGACTGTTTATCGCAGCTCAATTTACAATCGCCAAAATGTGGAAACAGCCTAAATGCCCACCAACCCAGGATTAACAAGCTGTGATATATGTATATCATGGGATACTATTCAGCCATTAAAAAAGATGGAGACAGGCTCGGTGCCCATTGCACAGTGGTTACAGCACCAGCCCCATATACACAGGCTGGTAGGTTCGAACCTGGCCCAGGCCAGCTAAAACAACAATGACAACTACAACAACCAGGTGTTGTGGCGGGTGCCTGTAGTCCCAGCTACTTGGGAGGCTCAGGCAAGAGAATCACTTAAGAGTTGGAGGTTACTGTGAGCTGTGATGCCACAGCACTCTACCAAGAGTGACATAGTGAGATTCTGTCTCAAGGAAAAAAAAGATGGAGACTTTACATCCTTTGTATTAACCTGGATGGAAGTGGTACACATTATTCTTAGTAAAACACCGCAAGAATGGAGAAGCAAGAACCCTACATACTCAATTTTGATATGAGGACCATTAACAACCTAGTACATGGTGGGGAGTAGGGGAAGGGGAAAGCAGAGAGAGGGAAGGAGGGAGGGGGTAAGGGTCTCAGTCTGTGACACACCTTTTGGGGGAAGTACACAATTATAAGAGAGACTTTACCTAACAAATGCAATCAGTGTAACCTGGTTTCTTGTACCCTCAATGAATCCCAATAATAAAAAAAAATTAGAAGGCACAAGCTACTGTCAGGTAATGTACCTGTCTGTTCTCAAAGACATGTTGGGCACTTTGACAGTCTGGGGATCATTTGGTGTTCCCCCCTGTGTGAATGGAGCCAAGTTTGTACATTTGTAACACATTAAATAAATCAGTCAGTAAAAGTGAAAAAAAAAAAAAAAAAAAGAATGCTATACAGTAGAAAGGCTTTTGGGGAAGGATGAAGATTATACATTTTGCTATGAATGTAACTTCTACTCACCACTTCTTTGGTGCCGCTCTCAACAATCTGACTTCACTCTATCAGTGGTATTTTGCAGGCTTGATCTCTCCCTCCCCCTTCCTACAGTTTCTTCACTCAGCTTTTAGGACACTACATTCTTGGTGAAAGATACACGAACAACAGCCTATTTTGTGGTGGTACTTTCTCATTCTCCTTTGCTGGTTCTGCCTCTCCTTCCCAACCTCTTAAAGTGAGTGAGAGTACCCAGGGTTCAGTGCTGTTCACTTTTTTAAACTACAAGTACATTCATTGACACAGTGACCTAATTTAGTTTCTGGCTTTAAATACCATCTATATGTTGATGACTCCTAAATCTTTATTGCCAGCCTCTAGCTTTCTCCCAAAATCTAAATTCACATTTCCAATCCTACTCTACATCTCCATTCCAATGTCTAATAGATACCCATTTCAAAATTAACATAACCAAAAACGAACTGCTTTCCGCCCCTTCCCCAACTAAACTGCTCTACCCACCAGCCTCTTCCTCAACTATCTCCTCTCATACCCCACTACCAAACTTCAGCAAACCCCCTCTACTCTCAGATTTCCAACACTTCTCACCACCTTGCCTCTGACAATTCTAGTCTTCTAAACCTCCACCCCCTCTCACCTGCATTGTTGCAATGTCTTAGATGGTCTCTGCTGACAGTCTTGTTCCCTTACAACGTGTTCTCAACAGAGCACAGTAATCCTTTAAAGCACAATTTGGATCACATCACTCCCCAGCTTGAAAGCCTGAGGTGATTCCACATGTAACTCAAGAGTGAAGCTAAAGTTCTTACACCTAACTTCATCACCTACAACTGTCCCCTCACTCATCCACCCTAACTGTGATGCCTCTTCACGGTTCCTAGGCCTTTGCTCTGGCTGGTCCCTCTGCCTGGAACACTTCTCCCCCAAGGTCCACATCACCTCTACTTAAACATCACCTTCAGTAAGGACTACCCAGAGCACTGGTTTAAAACTGCAACCTATCCTAGTGTCTCACCAGTACTCCCACTCTGTACCCTGTTCTTTTTCATTTTTCTACAGTACTTATCTCCTTTTAAAACAATGTATTTTATTTTTTGTGGGTTTTTGTCTGTTTGGCTTTTGTTTTCTCTGTCTACCCCCTTTGGAATGCAAACTTCATTAAAGCCAGGTTCTTTGGGTTTTTTTCTCTTTTATATATCAAGTGCCTAGAACACACCTTCTGGGCACTTGTGATCAATGAAAGTTTAACAAAGGAATGCATTTTAGAAGACACAAAGAAAATTAAATAATACTATGCAACATCCTCTAACTTCAGGTCAATAAACCATGCCTGGTAGGGAGGGACTAGAAGAAGAAATCAAGGCCATAGAACAAGACACCATGGGAAATTTAAAGGTCTTTCCTCTTATCAGCCCTCTGGGACATATTTGTCTGTCCTTAGCAATTATCAGCTCTTACTATCATGACTTGTTGGTACTCAGAATTTAGCATTAACTGTAAAAGTAACACTATAAACTTCACTACTTCTGGAGAGTAAGTCCAAACCTAAGGATCTACTGTTCTTCACCCATAATTTACCAAGACCAATGAAGTAAGCTTCAGCAGGACAGGGTGCAAAGGCTCATGCCTGTAATCCTAGAATTCTGGGAGGCAGAGGCGGGAAGATCCCTTGAGCTCAGGAGTTCAAGATGAGACCAGCCTGAGCAACAGTAAGATGCCAATTCTACTAAAAACAGAAAAATTAGCTGGGTGCAGTGGTGGGCACCTATAATCCCAGCTACTCAGGAGGCTAAGGCTCCTGGATCACTTGAGCTTGTAGTTTGAGGTTGCTATGAACTAGGCTGATGCCAGGGCACTCTAGCCTGGACAACAGAGTGAGACTCTGTCTCCAAAAAAGAAAAAAAATGAAATCAGTGTCCTCAGAGTTGGGAGAGTTTTTAGCAGAGAATGATACTGAAAAAATGAAAATAGTATTAGGCAGCAGGTGAGAAGCATCACATACTAACCACAGCAAGTAGCTAAGGTTATGTACCTAATGATTTAACAATGAAGAATGTAGGTCAGCTACTGGGTGAAATCCAGAAGCCACTCAAATTATCTAAAGGGAATAGCATATGACACATCCACTTCTTCAGTTGAGCCCTGGAACCATTTTATGGCTCTGTAAACATTGCCAAATTATACCACAGATGGTAAAGGTTTCATTAATGTAGGGCTTTACACCCATCACCAAGAAATGAATCTATTTACTCTAAAAGAATTAATTCCCTAGACTGACATGTATGAGGTGTGGTGGACTCTGCAAATGGACTTTTTCCATTTGTTTTCTCATACCTGGCTATTAGTCAGAGGAAATTTACCAGAGTAAATTCTTCTGAGTAACAAAGCTTGAAAATATTCTTCAATACCAGCATTTATTTTTGTCATTCAACAAACATTACCAAGTGACCACCGAAACTGTGAAGGGTACTGGGAAAAAGACAAGGTCCCTTCCTCAATGAGTTCACAGTTGAGAGAGAAATGTTGGGAAAGTAACTCCACAGCCTCCCAAGTAGCCAGGACTACAGGTGTGTTTTTAACTGTGAAGGCTGTGTGGGAGGATAGCTGGTGCCCAGGAAGTAAAGGCAACCGTGATCTATGATTGTGCCACTGCACTCCCGCCTGGGCAACAGAGTAAGACCTCGTCTCTAGAAGTTTTTTAAAACTTAAAAATTAACCTCCTGGCCATGAAGGCTACGTTGAACAGTTTGATGAGAATATTTCAGATTGTACATGAAACCAGCACATTGTACCCCATGATTGCACTAATGTACACAGCTATGATTTAACAATAAAAATAAATTAATTAATTTAAAAAAAAATTATAAAAAAAAAAAATTAACCTCCTGGATTAAGAGTCAGGATTCTGGCTTTAACCTGGGTTGTCTTCATAACTGTATGACATTATGCTCTCTTAACCTCTGTAAATTTCTTCATTTTCTGGGGATGGGGGGGAAGAGTAGATCAAGATTCTGCTCTACTACTACACCCTTTTAAAAAGGCATCATAATAAAAGAAATACACCTAAATTAAACATGGTGCCTATGAACACTAGCTTCCCTTTAAAATCTTGTTCTCCACATTTGAAAAATGTGAAAAAATAAAGTGGGCAGGAAAGTAGTTGCAAATGTGATCCAAAGGATTTTTGTTCATATCACTGGATAAATGCTGGTGTCTACCTTATCTCCAACAATAAAGTTGCCATTATAGCTCACAAGTAAAAATCTTGTTCCCATGAATAACTCAGCTTATAGTATCATGTTTAAATTACACCTGCTCTGGAACATCACCAGAAAAGAAACTTCCTGATCATTTCCTTAATGTAAATTCTGCTTTGGGTAAGCCAAATTATCTAGGTCTGACCATCTAGGAGCAACATTTAATCTGTTCACTGTAGAGAATATATAGGAACAAAATGAAAATCCACACTATCCCTAAAAACAAAGCAAATGAACTAAAAAGTCATGTCAATACCACATACAGTCTAATCCAGGAAACCCAGAAAATTCAAGTATGAGTTGACTCACACACTCCTACTGTGTGAGTCCCACTCTGGGTAATTCTCATTCATGCCCCATCAAAAACAACCAGGATAATGAGAAATAAACAGCAGCAGCACCACTATCACTCTCAATTTTGAAAGAAGAGAATTGGTACATCACTCCTATCTACTTTATATGCGTCGCTACCCGCAGGGCTCTGCCAAAGGCTACCTTCCCTAAGTGGGAGAAGGGAGCCTTCACTACTCAGGCATGGAAGGAACTGAAAATGTTCTCGGGACATAAAGGAGAAAAAAGGGAGTCAAAGATGGAGGTGGAAATAGAAAATCTGCTTCAAGGCAGGAAACCAGACCCAAGAGAGGAAAGCCAAGAGAGGAACAGGAAAAAAAAAAAAAAAAAAAAACTCCAGCGAGGTCACAGGAGGGAAAAGGATAAATAAGCTCCTGACAAAGTGTGGCAGGCGAGATGTGGAGAAGAAATACTGGAAGGTGAGGGCAGAGGAGGCAGAGGCTCGGGGAACAGGAGCGGAGCTGGCTGGAGAGACCGAACAGAGAACCAGGGAGACAGAGCACACGGCCGGGGCATCGGGACGAGGAGGGCGAGCTCACCTTGGGTTTAGTCCGGCTGGACTTGGCCTTGGCCCGACGCTGGGGCCTCACCGCCTCGGCCATAGACTCCGCCACAGAGCCGTCGCTATTTGTTTTGGTCACAACCCTGCGCTTGGCTCAACCTGCCCAGCCCGGCCTCCGGATGTCACATGACCCAGCTCCACCAGTCCCGGAGCAGAGGCGGTGACTTGGGGCCTCTACGGGCCGCAGGGTAGGACAAACCACTTCGGGACGCTTTTGCACTGTAGGGTGGCGGCCGCCCTTCCCCCGGGTGCCCAAGTCGGTCTCCCAGATTCGAGGGGTCGTGCTGGACGCGGATGGCGACTGCCCGGGCGGACAGACCACCCCATGGCGCTGAGTCTGGACGCCGGGTGCTCTCTGGCACCTCACCCGCATCGGAGGGCTTGTCAGTCTTACTTTGATCGTTAGGTAACCAGATACCAGCAGCCTAAATCTTCAATGAGCGCTAGGAAAGAACCTGATGTCTGCTGGAATGTGCACTTGAATGTGCACTTGTATGTCCTTTTTTGTAAAGGGGAATGCTGATAATTGCCTTTTCGGATGTCTTGAGGATAAAACGGGCCGCCCGTGAAACGTGCCTGGTAGAGACAGACATGTCGGTAAATAGTTATTATTAGTTATCATTACATCAGTACTTACAGATTTCCAGGTTGGAAAAGACACGGCAGCTCCAAAAAGGATAGGCCAAACAGGTAATAAGACAAATAAGACCCATCAAGGTATTCTTTGTATACATTTCACATATTTTACTTCATTTGGAAATTCAGATGTGAAAACCTTGTCCCCCATCTCCTGTTCCCAGCTCCAGGATTTCTATAATTTGCTTTATGTTTATGGTCAGTGACTGTCCAGCCTTCTAGAATGTGAGATCTTCAAGGGCAGGGTTCAATTGTTTAGTTTTAGGATGTATCCCAAAGGTCTCTAGAACTAAGGTTAACTACATAGTAGGTAATAAATATTTGATTCATCAAATGAATGTGAGTTGTTTTTGTCTGGTGATGGGATAAGATAGTTGAGATGGAGTATATGGGAGAAGTAGAAAAAGACTGTCTACTCACCTGTCACTCCCCCGAGAATGAATAATCCAGGAAAATGGTATGAAAAATGGAAAAGACTTTAGAGATGCAGTCTGCATGGTGTCTTGTTTGTGATATTTTAATTGATTATATAAAATAGTTTCACAGATTTTTGATCCCAAATCCTCAACAACAAAAACAATTATTAAGCACTCAGAATGCACATGCACTTTGTCCTGGATGCCCCAAGGTGCATGTGTGTTTGTGTGTGTATACAAAATGTCCACCAAATTTGTGTGCAATTTAAAATAGTGTGCAATTTTAAATTGCAAAAGAACTTTATAGACACCCTGTGTAAGTTATTGCCTACAAGACTTAGCAAATATGAACAAAATCTTTATACCCAACCCTGCTATTTATAATCATTGCTGGTATTTCTCCCAGTCCGGAATACCTTCCCTGGCCTCCCCCTGATTACATCTTTTTTGGCCTTTAAAGTTCCCTATGTGTCTCCCATGATTTGGTCAGCAAAACAACTGGCTCTACCTTCAGTTCGTTTGTGTTATAGTTTTACTGGAAAGTAGATACAACCCATAGATCAATAGTGATGTGTGTATTGTGTATAGTCTATGGGGAAAAAAGAGGCATACTGTGGAAAGACTGAATGAACAGTGATACCAAGACAAGGGTGAACAAACAATTTCATGCATTGCAACATGTTGGCTAAACATAATTCTGTGAACAGCAAAAAATATGCAGCCCTGTTTTTTGATTTGATACAAGAATTTGAAAACAGATTTCCAGATTTCTAGGAAAATAATCAATATTTTGATGCATTCGCAACTCCGTTTTCAGTTAATGTAAATATGTTACCAGCCAATTTTCAAATGGAATGCATAGAGATGCAATATGACATTCAGCTTAAAGAAAAATTTGATGCTGGACTTTTTATAGGTCCTGTCTTCCCAGAGACAAACATCCCTCACTTTACAATCACATTTATTCATGTCATCACTTTTGGGGGCAGCAAGTATTTTCTTTTGTTGTTGTTCTTGTTGTTGTTGCAGTTTGAACCCGCCACCCTCAGTATATGGGGCTGGTGCCCTACCCACTGAGCCACAGGTGCCTCCGGGCAGCAAGTATTTTCAAGAATGAAGCACATTAAGAGTAAACTTTGAACCAAAATAGCTGATTAGCACCGTGAGAACTCACTGAGAATTCCAACTACTCCCATGGAGCCAGTTATTGATGCATTAGTTCCTCAAATATATTGTCAAATGTCTCACTAGTTTTACATTGCCCACTTTTATTTTTATTAAAAAAAAATCAAAAAAGCACAGACATTTTATTACTTAGATATGTACATTTTCTCTGATAGTGTTTGCAAACTTGGAACCTGCTCAGTTATTTTAAAGACTCTCTGAATGGGCTGCTACATAATTAGAATTACTCTGCGAGGACTTTTTTGCTTCTCTGGGGTGATGGATATCACACAAATTATGCATAGACCTTTGTTTTTTGTTTTGTTTTGTTTTGTTTTGTTTTGT
>CAUYPK010073372.1:0-11535 GCA_963574355.1 Loris lydekkerianus | reverse complement strand
TCTTCTTCAGAGAAGTTTCTCTTCAAATACCTTGCCCAGCCTGCGATGGGATCACTTGTTCTTTTCGTGCTTATACATTTGAGTTCTCTGTGGATTCTGGTTATTAAACCTTTGTCGGAGACATAACCTGCAAATATCTTCTCCCTTTCTGAGGGCTGTTTGCTTGCTTTACTTTACTGTGTTCTTGGCTGTGCAGAAGGTTTTTAGTTTGATCAAGTCCCAGTAGTGTATTTTTGAAGCTGCTTCAAGTGCCTGGGGAGGGGGGGGGTCCTCCTCATAAAATAATTGCCCAGACTGATTTCTTCAAGGGTTTTTCCTGCACTCTTCTCTCCTGCAATCCAAATTCTGAATTCAATTTCTGACATCTCAGCCAGTTGTTTATGAATGGGGTCTTCAATTACATCTGCCATATCTTTCCTTGGGGGGTGGGGGTTGATCTCTTCTGGGTATTCATGTTCCCAGAGTTTTTCTGCTGATTCCGCCCCATGGTTGTTTTATTCCCTTTGATTTTTCCCCTGGGGCTTTGTCGAGGGCCTGTACAGTGTTGTGGCCTGAGAAACTGGGCTAGGTGGTTCTGTCTGGTTTCTGTTCGACCCTAGTGAAATATTTCTACTCTGGGTTGAAGTCTCAGCTGTGGAGAAAAACCAGCAATTAAGTCACCCTGCCCCCCACTGGCAACAGTTGGAAAAGGAAAATCAAACCTTCCTACAACCGCACACACAGGGCACCACCTGAAAAGTCCTCAGTCTATTGGTTCAGTTTGAAAGGTATAAATCAATTGTCTCAGTTGGCATCTGTCTCGGGTGGGAGAGTTCAAGACGTCTCTGGGAACTGGATCACAGGGGTCTGGTGACTACTCTGATATGGCTTGTTCCAGTACTGCGTGGAGTCAGGAGGAGCCACCAGATAATAGATCAGTCTGGGAAGGTTGATGCCTCCTTCCCCACCTTGCCCTTCTGTTGGACCCAGTCACTGATATTCCTGCAAATGGCTGACCCAGTTGCCTGTAGTGAACAGATACTCCAGGGGTTTGCACCTGCCTGAATCACAAGGAAATCTGCCAGGCTTTTGCACTCTGCCGCTATCTAGCAGGAGGAAGTGAGGCCTGACATCCTCGGGCACTTGATGAAGGTTGGGGGGTTTTCACTCAGGCCCAGCCCCGCCCCTGATTGATGCTACTGACAGAACAGAACAGAACAGAACAACTTTGTGGGATTCTGTCTATGTTCCTGTTAAGTTCACCTGCAGAAGAGAAGCTGTTCTGTGTTCCAACATCCTGTCTTTGCTGCTGAAGGTTTATATTTGGTTACCTCTGAGTCAGCCCGCCCTGGAAGCTTCCCAGGTTTGTTAGTTGCCTCAGGCAAATCCTTTACTCAAGGGTGGCCTTCTCTGGTTGCCCAGGGAGACAAGGGGTGTGGCTTCAGAATATCCAGGAGTGAGCCGTTTTGCAGCAGCAGTTCAAGCACTGCCCACCCCCCTCAAGAGATCACCCAAAAAACAAGACTCCTGGGGGACGGGCCTCCAGATCTCAGAGTGAGGATGGAGTAGAGTGCTGGGAGCCCAGAGCTGCAGGTAGTGAGCACACACAGTTCCACACAGTTTTATGCCTGGCCTCACCACTGCCAGAAGACAGCCGCAGCTCCACGTCCCAGAGAACCACCACTCTGGAACAGTTCCCTTCTAGCCGACCATCCCCTCTTCACTCCCACACCCCAGAATCAGCACAGCTCAGGCACTGTCCACACCCCACGAGAAATCACCCAAGAAACCGGACCCCTGGGGGACAGGCTTCCAGATCTCAGAGTGAGGGCAGAGTAGAGTGCTGGGAGCACAGAGCTGCAGGTAGCGAGCACACACAGTTCCACACAGTTTTATGCCTGGCCGCACCACTGCCAGAAGACAGCCACCGCTCCATGTCCCAGGGAACTGCAGCTCTGGAGCAGTTCCCTCCCAGCACATCCGTCCTCTTCTAGCTCCCATGCCCCAGAGTCAGCACAGCTCAGGCACTGTCCACACTCCACAAGAAATCACCCAAGAATCCAGACTCCTGGGGGACAAGCCCCCAGACCCCAGAGTGAGAGTGGAGGGGAGTGCTGGGAGCTCAGAGTTGCAGGTAGAGAATATATACAATTTTATACAGTTTTATGCCAGGCAGGAGAACACCATGGCACCCTAGTAGGGTTAGGTGGGTCCAGTTTTTAGAGGGTCTCTCCCGTGGAGTGTAGTGGGAGGACCTTTGAACTCTACTGTCTGTTTGTGGGGCAGTCCGTGCTGTTCTCATGGGGGAGGGGACTCCCATTTGCTTGGTGATGGATTTTGTACCTTTTGTTTGTATCCTTGTGGTCACAGCTCGCCTCAGTGGGGTTGATGTGTGTTCTTCAACATTCTCTCTTGGTGCTGCTCAAATCCACCAGGTTACTTGCTAAACTTTTATCCTTTAATTCTCCTTCTGGATGGGAGCCTCTGTGGAAAGCTGGTTTCAGTCAGCCATCTTGTCTCCGCCCCAGCTTGGGGTCAGCTTATATCAGACTTCTGCCCCATAGTAGTAGGCGACTCACTGACCCAATCAACGATCTTTCACTGGCGTTTCCAGAGGGAGAAACTCAGACCACTACAGAAGCAGAGTAGAATTAGAAAGAAACAAAGGGGAGGTAATAGCTGAACAGGTCAGAAGTAGCAGCAGCAGGAAAGCATGACAACTTATATAATACAAAGAATAGTCTTTGCTACTTTGATCAGAAGAAATGTGTACGCACAGTGCATCCAGGATTGCATGTGTAACCCACACCTCTGCAACACTCCAACCCTGAGGCCAGGAGCAGCATTCTCCATCTTGGCGCCTCCAGTGGGTAACACAGTGCCTGGTACATAGTAGGCTCTCAACAAAGGTGTGTTGAAGATAATTGAAACAAAGTTGGAACCAGAAAACCCTAATTCAAATTCCATTTCTTCTATTTCTTTTTTCTTTTCTTTTTCTTTCTTTTTTTTTTTTTTTGAGACAGAGTCTCAGTTTATGGCCCTTTGGTAGAGTGCCGTGGCATCACACAGCTCACAGCAACCTCCAGTTCCTGGGCTTAAGCAATTCTCTTGCCTCAGCCTCCCGAGTAGCTGGGACTACAGGCGCATACCACAACGCCTGGCTATTTTTTTGTTGTTGTTGTTGCAGTTTGGCAGGGGCTGGGTTTGAACCTGCCACCCTCGGCATATGGGGCTGGCGCCCTACTCACTGAGCCATAGGAACTAGGGCAAGTTACTTAATCTTTCTGAATCTCCCTTTTATGTAAAAAGATCTAGTTGAAATAAACATTATACACGTTATGGACAAAAAAATTAACCATATTCATTCTATGATAAAACAATCCAACTTCCAGGTATTAAGTCAAATGAAATAAAAACCTATATTCACACAAAAACATTAGCCAATATTTAAATCAGCTTTATTCATAATCACCAAACACCAGAAATGACACAAATGGTCTTCAACTTGGGAAATAAAACAAACAAACAAACAATAAGAATGTGTAAAGTCCCCATTATGGAATATGATTCCACAATTTAAAGATTTCCACCTTGGACACAGGAAATGAAATTGATGGATGGCACCTGAATTATGCTAAATAAAATAATGACAGAGAAAAAGACTATGTTTTATTATTCAAGTTAAGGACAATCTTGGAAAGGCAAAATTACATGGACAAAAACAGTTTAGTAATTACAAGAAGCAGTGGATGGGAGAAGGGGTTGACCAAATGTAACAGGAAATTAGTTTAGATGATTGTAATAGTGCTCCCATGACTATATATTTAATAAAATTCTTAGAAATAAATACTAAAATGTGTGCATATTATTGTTTGCAACTTATATATTAAGTGATAATTAAAAATAAATACAAAATAACACATAATACAAAAACATATGTGTACACTCAAGATATCCAGTTTGGTCCCCATAGTCAATTTAATTGTTTCTTCTCCAGGAAAGTAAGAAGCTATGTATATGCTCTCGTGGGGGACATCCCCTGAGAGCACCATATCTCTTTAATTCTTTCCTGGTCTTAGGCATTATTAGCTTCTGAAAGCCACCCTGACTCCAGATGGCACCAGACTTGGATCCTAGCTCCTTAGATCATTTTTTACTCACCCAAATGTTAATAGTTACTTGTATACACAGGCCTTCTCCCTATTTTAGATTCCCCATGACCCTATAGCCATAGCCAAGATAACACACTAAGATAAAAATGTTATTGAAAATGGTAAACACTAAATGAGTTGTTTTATAGGCACTCTTCTATTTGCTAGTGGGGATGGATAATGAGTGCAAAAATATAGTTAGACAGTTGGATAGAATGAACAATAATTGCTAGCACAACAAAGTGACTATAACCAACAGATTAGATAGTCTTTAAAATAACTAAAAGAGTGAAATTGGAATGTTCCTAACTCAAGGAAATGATAAAGGCCTGAGGTAACAGATACCTTGACTACCCCAATTTGATTTATTCACATTGTATGTCTGTATTAAAACATCACGTGTACCCTATGAATATGTACAACAATATGCACGTTAGATTTATTATCTGAACGTGCATTGGTATCTTTTCCTCCATCTTTCCCTGACTTAGAGACCAAGGAACCATCATCGGCCACTACCTGAGAGAGAGCTTCTCTAACGGGATTTGTGCAGAGATTTTCTGATATTGAACTTGCTATTCAAGATTGACTATCTCTTGTTTTCAAGGAGCAAGGTAAGCTGCTATATTCAATATACATTTTTTATTGAAAACTGGTAATTCACACAAAAGCAGCGGCACAGCTATAACTACTATCGTCTTCTGAGCACAGAAATAGATGTTTTCAATGTTTTCCTACAAAAATAAGGTGAAACTTGGGAATAAACATCAAAACTTCCATCAGCAGGGAGTTAGATACTTATCATTATGCTACTCTCCTGAAAAAGATTAGTAATAAAAATTGGTGATTATATAGTAATTTTATCTTGTTCACTGTATGTTCACCTCTCATTGGAAGCACAGAATAAACAGGAGAGTAAAATGCTCTTTGTTAAGCTACAAAAGGTACCAAGAGAATTAGCACTATCCAAGCTTCTTTTTGACATATTTCTTATAATTTCATACATATTGTTTTTGGCATCTGTACACATTGACAGTGGAATGACTAAAAGGACAGGCTTCTGAGGAGGCCTAAATTGGCTTTAAATTTTTAATCTTCCTCACACTAGCTGTGTAAGTGTAAAGCCTTGAAAAACTTCCTAAGTCCTCATTTGTCTTTACAATAAAATTAAAATAATACTCCTACCTACTAACATGATACACAAACACATAACACAAAATACTTTTATATATAAAGGTCTTAACATTGGTTATAGTACGTGCTTATTGATAGCACAGTATATGCTAAAAATGGCCACATGTGTTAAGGTTAGCAAACATAAAGCCTTCAAGGGCTTGGCTTGTAAAGTGAGGTTGCCAAAGGTTAATGAGCAGGAGGGTAAGAACTAGAAGTTAGTATTGGATGGATACCCTTCCAAAAACTTTATATTACAATAGAAAGAATCAAACCACAATTTCCTACATAAGAGCAGATTAAAATATTTTATAACATAGAGATTGCCACAAAAACAGATCTGAAGACAAACGGCAAAAATCAAGTCACAAACTATAATTTTTCAACCTTTGATTTCTGTGAGTCAAATATGGAATGACACTACTGAGAAAAAGAATAAGAAAGGAGACTCTTTAAACACAAGCAAAATGTGTATTTTAAAGAAGAAACTAACAACAACAACAAAAAAAGCAGGCTACGTTGAAGAGCTAAAACAGCCAGTATCATGAGTGGAGCAACAACAGAGAAAGAGTTACTGGAAAGCACAAAAATTCCAATAATTCTATTGTGTGAGAAAAAGCAAATTGAAGAAGGAGGCTAGAAGACTTCAGAACTCATCCACACCTAAGTTGACATAGAGTCCATTGTTGCATTGTAATAACAGTACAGATGGAACGCCTCAACTTCTGTAATCACTTACCATTTATCCATTATGTGTTTTGTTTCTATTTTTTTGCTTTTTTTTTTTTTTTTGAGACAAGAGTCTTACTCTATTGTCCTGGGTAGAGTTCTGTGGCATCACAGCTCACAGCAACCTCAAACTCTAAGGCTTAAGCAATTCTCTTGCCTCAGCCTCCCGAGTAGCTGGGACTACAGGTGCCTGTCACAATATCTGGCTAGTTTTTTTATTTTTAGTAGAGATGGGGTCTTTCTCTTACTCAGGCTTATCCCTTGTTTTTTATGCATGTTCATACTTAATTCTTGCAGTAATACCCTGAGTTAAATATCATTACTGTCTTCATTTGTGAGATAAATACAATGAGTTTCAGGGGAGTTGGATTAGAGCCAATGAGTCCCAGCCAATAAGCAGCTCTTCCCAGAGCCCAAGCTCTATCCTCTCTAAAGTGTCTTTGTGGTTTGTACAAGCCCTTTCTTACTATTTCAGTCCTCCTAAGACATCTGCTGTCCATCTTCACTGTGAAACCCCAAACACTGGGTTTGGGCCAATGGGGACAAGGAATAACTATAAATTGAGTTAAAACAATTTGATTAATATCCCCCTGTGACTTTCATGCTTGGGAGCCACTGTGCTTGAGGTTAAAACTTAGCTTTCCATTAACATTTGCATAAATATGAATACATTACTCAACCTCTGTGCCTCTCAATTTAAACTATCAACCAATCAAGCTCAAAATATTATTGATAGGAATCAATGAATATAGATATAAAGTATCTAGAGCAATCCTGCCAGGTGAGAAACAGAAGCACAAGCTTTCACTAGGACAGGAAAAACTGCATTGGCATAATTCCAGAAATGTCATATGAAAAATTTATAAAATGTTCCGAACATCAGTTGCAATTCTGAAAGTTTAAAAACTGGTGAGATGACCCAGTAAGATTTTTCCAGTTTAACTTTTGTAACTCTATAGACATTTAATACATTAAATTTTGTGTTTAAGCTCAGTTTTATTTATTTATTTATTTATTTTTAAGAGACAGTCTCACTTTATCGCCCTTGGTAGAGTGCCATGACGTTACAGCTCACAGCAACCTCCAACTCTTGGTCTTAAGCGATTCTCTTGCCTCAGCCTCCCCAGTAGCTGGGACTACAGGTGCCCACCACAACGTCCAGCTATTTTTGTTGTTGTTGTTGCAGTTTGGCTAGGGCGGGGTTTGAACCTGCCACGCTCGGTATATGGGGTCAGCGCCCTACCCACTAAGCCATAGGCACTACCCTAAGCTCAGTTTTAGATATGGAGAATATTGAAATGTGTATTATTAACATAATGAAACAATGCAGAGGGAATATAAAAATTTCAAATTTGGTGCTGTACATATATTTATCCTACAACAACTATTTACATTCTTGTTCTTTGCTTCTGTTTGCTACAAGACATCAACTGATGCCCAAATAACATTGATGGAGAACAGTACGGAAGTGACACAGTTCATCCTCCTAGGACTAACCAATGCCCCAGAACTGAAAGTCCCCCTCTTCATCATGTTCATGCTCATCTACTTCATCAATGCGGTTGGAAACTTAGGCATGGTTATTTTGGCTCTTTGGGACTCTCGTCTACACACTCCCATGTACTTTTTCCTTGGTAACCTGTCTCTAGCGGACTTTTGTTATTCTTCTGCGGTCATTCCCACAGTCATGGCTGGACTCCTTATAGGAGACAAAGTCATTTCCTACAGTGCTTGTGCTGCTCAGATGTTCTTTTTTGCAGCCTTTGCCACTATGGAAAATTTCCTCTTAGCCTTGATGGCCTATGACCGCTATGCAGCAGTGTGTAAACCCCTGCATTACACCACCACCATGACAACAAGTATGAGTGAGTGTCTGGCCGCAGGCTGCTACATCTGTGGTTTCCTGAATGCCTCCATCCACGTTGGGGAAACATTCAGTCTCTCCTTCTGTAAGCCCAATGTGGTCCATCACTTTTTCTGTGATGTGCCAGCAGTCATGGCTCTGTCCTGTTCTGACAGACATGTGAATGAGCTGGTTCTTGTTTACGTGGCCAGCTTCAATGTCTTTTTTGCCCTCCTGGTTATCCTGATATCCTACCTATGCATATTCATCACCATCCTGAAGATGCACTCAGCCACAGGATACCGGAAAGTATTGTCCACCTGTGCTTCCCACCTCACTGCTGTCTCCATCTTCTATGGGACTATCATCTTCATGTACTTACAACCCAGCTCCGCTCACTCCATGGACATAGACAAAATGGCATCTGTGTTTTACACGATGGTCATCCCCATGCTGAACCCTGTGATTTACAGCCTGAGAAACAAGGAGGTGAAGAGCGCATTCAAGAAAGCTGTTGAGAAGGCAAATATGTGTCTAGGATTGTGAGTTTAACATTGTAGGATCCATAATGACCTTGTTTCATTTTCCTAAGATAGTCTCCACATCCTGAATCACATATTAAGGCCCACGTTGAAGTTAAGTTCCTAAACTGAAACTCTCCCTTCTTCACTTTTCTAGGGAAAGTGAAATATAATGTCTAGAAATAGAGTACCTGAATGGGATGGCTGAGGTGAATCACAAGATATCTTGGATTTTACTTATCAAAAACCTGTATTGAAAACATTTAATTCCTTCACCCATTCTACATAAATGTCCTCTACCACATACTGGTAGAAACACACACATAAAAGAGGGGCATTAATGAGCCCGTGAATATATTTATACATGTGCCCTATGTGAACACACACATATGGGAGTGAAAAATTTGCCAGATGTAAATGAAATGAAGCTAATTTTTATAAAATAATTTAAGCAATGAATTGGGGTGTTAAAATATCAGTTTATGTATGACATTATTCATTGAGTTGAATAAGTGTTCTTATAATTCTACCTTGAGAGTGAAAGTGGAATACTTTTAAAGGAAGGGCAGTCAGCTCTTTGTATCTGAACTGCAGATAGGTGATGGTACATATTCATTAAAAATGACAATACATTTGATACTTGCACTTCCATTCTTGTGATACAATACTAAGAACAATGTATTAAAACTACATGCCCATACCAGAGAATACTACAAGTATATTCAAGTGGGAAGGAGGGGTTTGGGTGTATAGCACACCCCCAGGATAAAGGGCTCAACTGCCTCAACTGCAACTCTAACTTCACCTTAGAAACACAAACAATGCAACCTAATGATTTGTGCTCTCCTATTAATTCAAATTAAAATAATAAATAAAATATTTTATTTTCAAATAAAATTCATAGAAATGAACTCATAGTCCAAATTCATAGAAATAGACTCTTACAAAGCTGGTGGGAAAAAAGACAATACAACAACAACAAAAAAATACAGGTAAAACCCAAAACTAGATAATAACTACTTATGTGGCATTTACATTGTATTAAGTATTATAAGTAATCTAGAAATGATTTAAACTATACAGGAAGAGGTGCAGGATGCAAATAAACTACATACTTTAGATCAATTTCTGGATTCTATAATCAGTTCCATTGACTTGTGTGTCTCTTTTTTCCAATACCAAATTCTATTGATTACTATAAGTTAGAGTAAATCATGAAACCAGGAAATGTTCATCCTGCAGCTTAATCTTCCATTGTTTTTCCAGCAGTGAAAGTTCTGATTTCTCTACATTTTTGCCAGAGCTTGGTATTATCTGTCTTTTTGGTTTTCTTTTCTATTTAATTATTATAGGTACATAATAGCTATATATATTTATAGAGTACATGCAATATTTTGATACAGAGAAGAAAAGTGAAGTAATCTATAGGTAAGTAATGTGAATTAATCAATCTAGGTACTTCAGGAATTCATCTCCTCAGGTATTTATCATTTCTTTGTGTTAGGAACATTCTATTTCCACTCTTTTAGTTATTTTAAAATATAATTTAACTTACTGTTGATTACAGCCACTTTGTTGTGCTATCAAATATTGTTCATTTTATAAAACCATTTAACTATATTTTTGCACCCACTAACCATCTGTACTTAATCCCCCCTTCCCAGCTTCTGGTAACCATTATTCTATTCTCTGTCACCAAGAAATCGGTTGTTTTTATTGTTTATCTCTCTCATCTGACTGAGAATATGTGAGCTTTGACTTTCTGTGTTTAGCTTATTTTACTTAACACAATGTTCTCTAGTCCCATTCATGCTGTGGCAAATAGCAGGATTTCATTCTTTTTGTGGATATATAATATTCAAATGTGTATACACACCACAATTTCTTTATTCATCTGTTGATGGACACTTAGGTGTCCAATTGTCCAATTGTCCAATTGTGGACAATTTGGAATTGTCCATAATTCCAAATCTTGGATATTGTGAAAAGTGCTGCAATAAGCATGGAAGTGTAGATATCTTTTCAATATACCAAATTTTGTCATTAGTGACATATACCTTGGAATGGCTGGGTCATCTGGTAGTTGCATTTTTAGTTTTCAGAGGAACCTCCATACTGTTCTCCAAAGTGTTGTCATTAATTTACATTCCCACCAATAGTGTACAAGGGTTTTCCGTTCTCCACATCCTTGCTGGCATTCATTATTACCTTTTTGATAAAAGCCATTTTAACTGAGGTGAGATTATAGCTCACTGTAGTTTTTTTTTTTTTTTTTTTATAAGAGACAGAGTCTCACTTTGTTATCCTTGGTAGAGTGCTGTTACATCACAGCTCACAGCTACCTCCAGCTGTTGGGCTTAGGCAATTCTCTTGCCTCAGCCTCCTGAGCAGCTGAAACCACAGTCACCCGCCACAATGCCCACCTATTTTTTGTTGCAGTTTGGCCTGGGCGGACCGTCACCCTTGGTCTATGGGGCCGGCGTTCTACTCACTGAGACATAGGCCCCACCCACACTGTGGTGTGTTTGTTTGTTTGTTTGTTTTTTATTGTTGGTGATTCATTGAGGGTACAATAAGCCAGGTTACACTGAATGCATTTGTTAGGTAAAGTCCCTCTTGCAATCGTGTCTTGCCCCCAAAAGGTGTGACACACACCAAGGCCCCACCCCCCTTCCCTCTCTCTGCTCTTCCTTTCCCCACCCCTCCCTTCTTCTTTCTCTCTCTGCTCTCCCCTTCCCCCACCCCCACCATGACCTTAATTGTCATTAATTGTTCTCATATGAAAATTGAGTATCTTCCTTCCCCAACCCTCCCTCCTTCTTTCTCTCTCTGCTCTCCCCTTCCCCCACCCTAACCATTACCTTAATTGTCATTAATTGTCCTCATATCAAAATTGAGTACATAGGATTCATGCTTCTCCATTCTTGTGATGCTTTACTGAGAATAATGTCTTCTACTTCCATCCAAGTAATACCAAGGATGTAAAGTCTCTATTTTTTTAATGGCTGAATAGTATTCCATGGTATACATATACCACAGCTTGTTAATCCATTCCTGGGTTGGTGGGCATTTAGGCTGTTTCCACATTTTGGCGATTGTAAATTGAGCTGCAATAAACAGTCTAGTACAAGTGTCCTTA